>JBCAUA010157310.1:0-22197 GCA_038406235.1 Peronia verruculata | reverse complement strand
ATCTATCTATCTATCTATCTATCTACCTATCTATCTATCTATCTATCTATCTATCTATCTATCTATCTATCTATCCAACACATAGAAGGCTCAAATCAAACGAGTCACTGGCAGACATATTTTTTTCAGGACATTACACCGGGATGCATAATGGAGAAGACAATTATCGCTACAGTAACGGATGCCGACATTATAGAAAATTAGAGCCCAAAATGTGTGAAAGCCAATGTCGCAAAAAGGATTCTAAGGGCCGTTACAAAAGAAATGAGGCAAGAATCTCTGTCAGTAGAATTTGCTGACAGACCATCAATTTAACTTGAGACATTGAAAATTGTTTGTTTGTGTGTGTTTGGGGTTTAACGACACATCAGCACGATCACGGCTATATTGTGTCAAACACGGTAGGTACGTTTACACGTCAAGAAGATGAGAGGAAAGAGAGCTGGGACAGAAAACCAAGAGCAAGGAGAGAGAGAGAAAAGATGTCACCTTAGAACGTCGAGGACGGTATTCCATGAGAAACACCCCACCGATGGCGGGCTTTCACCGCCTGCAGGTGGGAGCAAAGTCCCTGGAGGCAATGATGTGTCTGAGTACTAGAGGACACAGACAGGGCTGCATCAAAAGGGACTGTAGCTGACACAGGTTGGGGCTATGGCACAGGTTGGCGCAGCGATGAGAGGTTTCATCTAACGGCGATGAGAGGTTTCATCTAACGGCGATGAGAAGTTTCATCTAACGGCAATGAGAGGTTTCATCTAACGGCAATGAGAGGTTTCATCTAACGGCGATGAGAGGTTTCATCTAACGGCAATGAGAGGTTTCATCTAACGGCGATGAGAGGTTTCATCTAACGGCGATGAGAGGTTTCATCTAGCGGCAATGAGAGGTTTCATCTAACGGCAATGAGAAGTTTCATCTAACGGCGATGAGAAGTTTCATCTAACGGCAATGAGAGGTTTTATCTCAGGGCAATGAGAGGTTTCATCTAACGGCGATGAGAGGTTTCATCTAACGGACGGCATGAAGTGCCGCTGCAAATTTCATTTTTCAATCCAATCAAGGGAAACAGAGGCGCTCCCAGCTGATGAAATTGTGGGCGCAGTCAATGCGCAGTCGCTGAGGGGGTTTGGGAGGCTGATGGCGGACCTACTCAATAATTAAAGCCCTTCTCTCACTTCTCCCGTGGAGGGCATTGTTCTCGCACCCCCCCCCCTCCCTGGGGCTACCTTTCTCTTCCCCACCCCACCCCACCCCTTTTTCCACTGGGACCATGCCGTGTTTCAACTTGTATGAGTCGAACTGCATCACAAGTAAAAACAAGACCGTCGATCGGTTTACAATGAAGTAAAAAGGTACGGAACTTATGTTCTGTATTTGTTCAGACCCATATCCTGGCAGTAAAGGTTGTGGAATTGAAGTTTTGGCAACAAAAATGAAAAATAATAATGAACAAATAAAATAGTGTCAGTAGATAGTGGGTAGACAACCGAAAAGTTCATTTCTCTACTCACGTTTGTTTATTTGTGTTCAATGGCAAATCAGAACGATTACGGCTATAATGTGCCAAACACGGTTAAGAAGGACAGAGGAAAGAGAGCGGGACAGAGGATAGGAGCAAGGAGAGAGAGAAAAGAGATGTCACCCCTGGAACGGTCAAGGGTTGCATTCCATAGGAGACACCCCACCGACGGCGGGCTTTCACTGCCTGCAGGTGGTGGCAAAGAATCTATTTTTACACCTCTCTACTCAAGTAGAACATTTATAAGCATACCCCCCCTCCCACACATACACAAAACAGTACCCCTCTCTCTCTTTCTCTCTCTCTCTCTCTCTCTTATTCCCGATCCTAAAGTTGCCAGGCTTTTTGTCTCGTCCACCTGTTTTTCAGTCAAACACACACACACACACACACACACACAGAGACACACACACACACACACACACACACACACACACACAGGCATTTTTCTGCCGTCTCCCACGGTGGTTCTAGAGATCTGAAGGGCCAGTGGGTTACCTACAGGCGGGAGTTCGCGTTACTTAGTACGCGCATCATACCAAACTGCACCAATCTGAACCAAGATCGGCCCGACTGAAATTATTTTTCGGCTCAGAATGGAAGTGGGTGACGCAAGAAAATAGTTCATATTTGACTTAACACAGATCTGGAAATCCCCGGCCGAGTGTTTGTACCCCCTACTGAAAATAAACACCACGAAATCCCACAACACTAGTGTTGAACGAAAAACTTCGTGAAAAAACGCGACGCCGGAAGTACGTCATAGTTTTTCTTACATCATTAAATCATTAACACTACTCAATACTACTATTGTGTGGAGGCCATCTAGGTTCAATAGGCTCACAGTGAAGAGTTTCAGTGAAACATTTCCTCCACATCGTAACAGGGTCAAACCGAAAAATGAGTCCAATTTGAGAATAATTTGGAGTGTTTGTAACCCCCCCCCCACAGCTAAAAATAGATGCCGGTATTTCCAACCTTTCGCTTGGTTGGAACAAATCTATTACTGTGATATGGACTGTGATTTACCCACTCTCCTGTGTAATAAATGACACAAAGAATTTTTTTTAAAAGAGGTCAACGGGTGGATCGCTGTCATAAAACGACGGCAATATCATTCCGATACACCCACAGATGTGGCTGGCACTAGGAGACAGACAGCAGGGAAAGACAAAGATAAAACAGGAAATAGGTGAACTCCTGTGATAGATAGCGCTGGTATCTCACGCACGTTGTTTAATGGACATCTACAAGCCTGGCTGGGAATTCGCCGCCGTTCTGGTGGAGCCATGCAGTTTTAATACACCACCATATGGAATGTTGCAACCCCCCTCCCCTCCCCCGACCGATAGGAGCGTGGAGCGAGCCAAAGTTGAAGTTTTAACCTCTTACAACTCAAGAATTAGGTTGAGATGTCTGTTCTACAGTCAACTTTCTAATTTCAAACTTCACCTTTGGCATGGAATTGATGGACCATACGAAACTATGTCTAATCAAAAATAGGCCAACTTTCCTAAAACTAAATAAATCGTTAATTAATTTTTCTACTCTATGAGGAGCATTTAAAATCTTGTTCGCACAGTGGCGTCCTTAAACTCTAAGGTAGGTGACGTACACTAGCTAGAAGGCTGGAAACTCAAGTTCCCCTATCCTAGAAGACAAGAGTGTTGTGCCAGTGCAGTTATAAATATATAAATGAATAAATACATAAATACAAAAATAAATAAATTTGTTAGACTTTTCCTTGCACAAACTGCCTTTTTTATTTCCTTGGGATTCGAACGCGGTTCAATGAAAAGGCAGGTGCATTATACCTCCACAAGACGCTTCTTGCAAACGTCTACCATTGTAGTTTCGATCTACAAACTTCTCTACCACATCATTACGTGAGGGTGTTTCATGCCCCCCCCCCCCCAACCCTCTTGCAAACTGAACAGTTCTCCTCGGCTATCTGCCGGATTCGAACATACCACTGTATGTAGAGGCTGACACCTTAACTCTGGACAAGACGCCTACTCCCAGCTAGAAAACCTCTACCACCTGGTTCTGATCTGCTCCCTCCGGTATCACCGCCACACGTGCGGTAGCTCTGGCTGCAGTGCGCACATCAAACGTAAGCCGTTAGTAGGTGAACAGTAGGTAGAACTATTAGATGGTCTGATCCATTCCATACAGTCTAGCAGCCAGAGAGAAGAGATGGAAAGACAGATGAAAGGGGGCGAAGAAAGAAGGAAAAACGGAAGCAGGATGGCAGAAAAGAAGAAAGATGAGGGCAGTAGGTAGCAGTAGGTAGCTTGGGTGTATACTGTATCCGATGCCCAGCCTGGCTAGCATAGAGTATGTATATCTGATACCTGTAGGCTCATGGCGCCGGTCCAAACACGCATACAGCTCTCGTCTGACAAAACGTCGCATATGCAAGAGAAACCATTTCAATCTGTTACTCGGCAAACAACTATTCCAATACAAATTCAGATAGAAAATCATTTTCCTCTTTGTTTTATTTTGTTGTGTTCAAGAGATAAACATCAGACCAGGGGCAAAAGATGCGTCCTGACATCGGCAATTCGAATCGGACAAAAACCTAAACTGACCTCAATATGCATGCAACGTGGGCATACTGCCGCTACATCTAGTCCTGTCTCTCTTGGAACTTAAACAAAACAACTGCTTTGGGGGGTCATAATTTAAGTTTCACCACCGATTCAGAAACTACAATACGTATAGCAATCTAAAACATTAAAAGACAAAATGTCACACTGTCTCACTGTCTCTGATAAAAATGTAGAATGGTTGACCTTTTTCTATAAGACAGATGACCAAACTAAACTTCGATCTCATGGAAATGGAGAGCTCTCCAGGGAGAAGGTGTTCTATCATGGTAGCTAAGAAGATATTCATGTCGTCTCTTTGTGGCCGATGAATGAAAGAGGTTGGAGGGCGTGGTGGGAGAGAGGGGGGGGGGGGGGGGGGAGAACACACCCACACATTCAAGCGAGATGACATTACTTCATTCTGTGAGTGTCAAGTATCTCTTCATGTTTCTATACTTTGGTACTGTGATATCACAAAGCTACTTCTGCATCAAAGTGGCTCTTACAACATCCACACAAATACATTTTGTTTTTAATGGACTTCCGTGTTGGTTTATTTTGTGAGACGAGTGGCTTGTCTGCCCAAGTCCCAGTGTGACTAAAGTACATGTATCAGAGCTGGATATACAGGCAGGTTGCCAATGTTTATGGAGCAAGCACCAAGCCCATTCTCAGTCTCTCACCAGCTGGCTCAGTTTGACACTTTACCAGTTGACTTTGACCTCCCTTACTACAGCTCAGTGGGATTGGACATGAGCTTAAGTGACGAACCTTTTGCTACTCAGGAATATGGCACTCCATTCATAAAAAACAACTGTTGTCTTCAACAAGATGCCATCTGAAACTAGAATTTTTTTTCTCTTTTTTTGTTTTTTGTTTCTGATTTATCAAATTCCTTTGGTTCAAAAGAATTATCAGAACTCTGTGATCCATATACATCAGGCTACTTACTATCTATTAAATCCAATTTCTTCTGTGTACTTGAGCCTGTTTTGACGCCTGTCAGCTGGACAGGAGACAACGCCCAGAACAATACAAATCACTGTTACCCTTCATTTCTCTCTATTGTTCTCTAATTCTTCCCTCCACCCCTATCCCCCATTCCCCCTCTCTCTCCCTCGATCCGCGTGTGTGTGCGTGGGGGGGGGGGGGGGGGGTTAACGACACAATAACACGACTAGGACTATCTTGTGTTAAACCTGGTAAGCGTGTATGTGTGAGCGTGTGTAAGTGTTTGAGAGAGAGAGAGAGAGAGAGAGAGAGAGAGAGAGAGAGAGAGATGGGGTGGGGAAAGGGAAAGGGAAGAGAAGGTGTCCTTGGACTCTAGTTCGTTCTGTATACGTCTTTCAACCTCCTGTCTGGTGGTTATCTCGACAGTTTTTCATCTGAGTTTGGTTCTGATAAATGCACAAATATCACACTAAGACAATGTCATGATGACCTGTCCTGTTTGGCAAAGAATGACCTTTAGAAACAAGTATTAATGTACTACTCACAACTATGATCGTATATGGTCTACAAAAAATGCTTTGATGGCCTGGTGTGGAGGGTAGGATGAAAACTGCAGGTGATGTATTTGACTGAGAACTGATGACAGTTGACAATGACTGTAGCAAATTTAGGTCATCTGTCCTCATAACCATGTAATTAGTGGTGCATCATTCATATTCAGGACTTAGAATTAGAGAATGTCATAGTGACCTGGCTATGGCCAATTTCTGACCTAAGAAGATAATTCTGCCTTTGTTAATGAATGAAAACTTATACAACATTAGTGCTCTCAAGGCATGAATTCAGCTGACCATAGTTTGAACATTTCTGGGACTAACTAGGCAAACAAGCACATGAATTTTGCAATATATTTACAAAATTCACATTCACTGTTTGCACTTTACTGATTTCAACTTGAACAGTAATTCATCATGTTTGCTATTTTGAACACTTTTGGGTTACTGAGGAAAACAAAAACTATCTATAGCACAAGCCATTTGATAAGATATACCATAATGATTCCATTGAACCAGTACATGATTCTATTGGCCCATTTCTTATTTGAATGACTTTACTAAATAGCTGGCATGCCCAGAAATGCCATAGCACATCAGCTGTTGTCTAACATAAAGATAGAGTCATGAGGACAAGAATATTTTTGTGAATTTGTGTGCAAATACATTTTTGCAGTATATTTGTATTGTTCAAAATGATTGCTTGAATTGCTGGATGTCCTTATGTACAGTACTACTGCCAAAGTTGTGTGTGTCGGTTGTATGGTTATTTCCTTCTCAGTGAATGAATAAAGATGTTGGCAACTCCATTCAATGGCATGTGAGCAGTATGAATAGTGGTGAGAGGAAGGCAGAGATGACAACATGGTTCAACAACATGGCCTGGCCTTATCTCTATGAGAGACACCAAGGTGTATAATTTCATTCACAAATGTTGAATCTGGGACTAACTTTTTCTCAACACATACAGAGCAGGCAAAGGCACTCACTTTGATCATCCAGTCTCCTAGTTCTAGTTCACAGACTCAGTACAGTAATCATCATTCATGTGATCAGCTGCACTTACAACTGCCTGTTCAGTCCAGCAGATACTGGTGAACCCTCAAAGTGGTAGTACAACTTAACACTGCGGCCAGACCAGACTTTCATGACAATATTTATAATCATATTCAACAAGTCAGAGTTGAATGCTGTTGACAGTATAAGCAGGAAGTTGTCTGACTAGATTGTATGAATAATTTGGAAAGGAATTCTAATAAGAGTATCATGAAAAGCCTTGGACTAGTTCAGTCTCCTTGTTACTTCCAGAGTTAACCCCCTCTCCTGGCCAGATAGCAAACCTGTGGTTGTGTAGGCTTAGTCTGTCCCTCTTCTTGCCAACAAACAATGTCAAATATTATACTACTACTAGAGAGCATTCATGCTGTGATTGTTCCTGAGCAGCACAGGCTGTAAGCTATAATGACTATAATCTATCAATATTCCAACTGACCATATGGAAACACTCACATATATTCTCAGCTTCCTGGGAAGCCCACAAGGTGGCTGCGTAATGGGTCAAATCTTACAAAAACATTCACAGTCTATAGATGGGTATGCATTTTAACTGGGTGGAATTAGAAACTATGTGTAAACTGTCTTTCCCAAGGACAAATCAAGATCAACCCGGAATTTGTGATCCCCAGTCCCAATGTCTTGTGCCCAGGGCAAATGAATTGGAAATCATATCGAGCAAATTTCGAGTTATTTTTACTCAGACACCAAAATGTTTCTTCCTTTTTTTTTTTTTATTTTATTATTATTATTATTTTTTTTTATAAAAGGACAATTCAACCTTTTTTTTAAACCTCAAAAGAAAAAATTTGGTATCTGAGTCAGAAAATATTTAAAAACGGCTGTAACTTGAAATCGCTGAGACGACTTCAGACTCATTTGCCCTGGGTGCAAGACAAATGGTTCAACAACTACACCAACATCATGCCTAGAGAACTAAGACCTTCTACTCACTCCCTCTCCCTCAGTTTTTCCATTATAATCTTCTTACCATCCACCTCTGGATATTATCATCCTTATCACTCTAATCTCTCAGAGACACAACCCATTTCCCATTAAATCATCCCTATCTAATGGATGGTGTCAGTCTCACACTGCAGTGCAAAGCGAAATGATGTGACCAGGATCAGCAGTCTGTTAAATCACTAATTACACAGGGCTTTAAATAAAAAAGTTGGAGGCTACCGTATGTCTCACCCTGTGCTGCAATAGACAGGCAAAATCTAAAAAAAAAAAAAAAAATTCTGATGGGATTCTTTCAACATGGTTTTGTATTGACAAAGATTGAAGATTTATTTCTGTCTTATTCAGTACATTTCTCCTCCTGCTATGCATGTAAAGCAAACAAGCCACAAGACCACTTTGTATACAGAGAAAGCATGCACAGATGTCACAACATCCACTGACCAGGGCTATGCCCTGTTTGTTAAGCTTCAAATGACTGGTCCACTGAAAGGAGTAGAAAAGATTTTGTTCCACTGGGTTTGCAATACAGCCATTCTGTCAATACAACACAAGTACAACTTGTATGTCTTTTGTGCTCAGAGACAAGTTTGAGAAGATGATTGAGTTGCTTCAATGCCTCCTCCAAAATGTTTGTGGATTTACAATCAGAAAAACAAGTTACAGGCTGAATATTTTTGCCATGTAGACAGACTACTCCAATAAGGACAGACTAGACATGATTTAATTAATAAGCCTAAGATTTTCACATGACCTGAGTCAATACAAATCACATCAATTCCAAAATGGCGCATTTCTGTGGAGAGGACATCAGTGTTTGATAGATTCTTTTCTATGCTTAGGATAGACAAAAATAAATTCTCAATCAAGATTTTGTCCACATTCTAGATTGTCACCTCTATATTACAGATTACACTCCACACTATGCTAGATCTAGGAGATTACAATATAAACCTAGATCTGCAACCAAGGCAGTGCTCCTTTTTTTTTAATCTACACTGTGCGCCAGGGCCAAGGGGTCATGTTATAGTCTGGCTACATGACAAATCTAACCACTCCGGAGAGGAAAAAAAATCCAGGTCCTATCGTTAAAACATTCTGTCACTGTCAAAACTTACCTGGATACTCCAGGCCCTCTGGAAAGAAGTAATCTGTAAATTCCACATGGATGACGGACATTTCTGGAGGCAGATGGAGCTGACGTTTGTCTGAGCACAGCAGCTTGTTGGGACCCGTCCTCTTCTTTCCTGGCATGGACACCATGTAGACAGTCATGTCCTCAATCTGGGGACCAACAAACAACTTTTTGGTTCTTCACAGCTGAGCCATTACACCACAACATCATTAACACATAAGGTCTGAGTAATACAGCACACTGGGTCTTAGCTATCCCTGCCCCTACGTGCTGGCAATTAGGACAAAAAACAAGAATGTGCTTGGCAGTTATGATCTTAAAAAGTTGATCCCCCACAGGGAACTTTGCATATTATCAGGCTTATTTCATGTCTATTCATCCTCATATCAATTCTAATAGCAGCTTTGTAAGATACAGATGAGACAATACACTAAATTAACGTAGAGAGGCATTTGCCAAAGGATCTAAGCCATTTAAATCCCCTAATACCCCCCCCCCCCCCTTTCCTCTACCTCTGCCTTTCACCTTTCCCAGCAAAAGCAAAAATCATGAACAAATCTGTGATCTGCTGATCTGGTTTGCATGTTTCTCTGTCCAGTCTACGATCAGCTGGTTCTTTGAAAAGCCCACTGCTAGATATAAACATTGACATCTTTTTGTTGTCTTTCTTGGGACATATATATGTTCCCCTGCAGGAGCTCGGGGTATATAAGTACATTCTCTGCTCCTACCTGAAGCAGTGAAAGCTTGCTGCATGTGGGATGTCTCCCATGGAATGCCATCCTCGGCTTTCCAGGGGTGACATCTCTTCTCTCTCTCCTTGCTGTGGCTTCCGTCCTGATCTGATGTGAGCGTATCTTACCGTATTTGGCACAATATAGGTAGAGTCATGCTGATGTGCCATTAAACCTCAACTCAAACAAGCAAACATATGCATGTAAACCATTTCTTCCACAATATTCTAGCTTAGATAAAGGGACCTTAGGATTGGGGCAAATGTAAATCTAAGCCTGTCATGTGACTCAAGTCACTCCATGGATTTGTGCTCTCACCTTCAGCACCATACAGCTCTCCAGCAGCCGAGTGGACCGAGGGGTTTGGTTCTGGTGTAGTGGAGAGCCCTGAGCAGACCTCGAGCCGGCAGTGTTTCTGGAACCAGGATTCCCACCGTGAACTGTAATCAAGGAAGAAAGTCAATTATTTGGTTTCGTGATAGTATCTTTCATCAACGGAAGGTATAAGAAGTCAAATCTGATGTCAAAAACAAAAACCAATAAAACAAATAATAGACAAAACCAAACAAAAGCTATAAAAAAAAAAAAATAAATATTATATGACATGATTAGTCATATCACCTGAGTCAAGCAGGGCCCACAAATCCACATATTCTGACAATATTCCCTGCCATTTACAATCCCAATTTTCCTAAAGTGACAAAAGAGCAACAGTAATGAAATGGAATGTTTGTCACTCAGCAAAAATTGAGCTGTTACATTATTACATGTTTTGACAAGGTAAAACAACTACAACAACAACAACAAAAATAATAATTAATTGATTGTATGAATAAGCACATCCATAGTATTTATTCATAACAAACATAGTGATAAACATTGTGATAGAAACTGGCACTAAAATGAACAGTCTCACAAAGTTGGTGAGAATCCGGGAAATATTATAATCCCAATGAAACAACACAGCAACATGGACAAAGGGAAGTAACTTGTGAAAATAATACTAGTGAGGCAGGAAGTTTTGAAATAGTAACTGCCCTTGTTGGCCACAGACAATGTGGCTTGGTACCGATGGAATGTGATGATGAGATGAGTTTGAAGTGAACAGTGCTCTAGACAAATCTAATGACAGCAACACTGAGGAAATGGAAGCAAAACTGGCAAAGCTCTACAGCTGGGCACCATCTGATCATGATGAAAACTTTGGCAACAAGCCTCATGACTTGAGAATAACTAGAATAACCCAAGTGGAACATATACACATTTTTGTTTAGCACTTTAATCTAACCAGCATGGAAAAATTGGAAGTTCATTGTTATTCATCTTTTTTTCTGCATGTGGATCTTTTTTTTTTTGTGTGTGTGTGTGTACTTTTGTTTTTTTTTTAATCTAAAATAATTGTAACCATTTGCAATCTTTGTGGTCTTGCAAGGCATTCCAGTTATGAAGACAGATACATAATGATGAACACTCTGCAGCAGGGCACCACAGAGTGATGGCCAGACAAGTGAGGTGAACCGTGTATTGTATGGTACGGTGACTGTTACCTGGACTAGTATTGACAGAGTGACTAGTAGATGGTGACAGAGATTTCTTAGGCCCAGGAGGAGACGGAGAGCCTTGAGCTGCCAGCAGGGAGGGGGCTGACGAGGAGGAGGGCATGGGGCAGGTCTCACAGACTTTCCTCAACTTGATAGCTTCCTCTCGGAACTCAGCAAACAGTTTGTTCACCCAGGGATTTCGGGAACCGATGTTGTCGCTGTAACGATACCACAGCTTTCTCTCACCACCTGGAAGATTGTAGAGATATTTGGTTAAAAGATAGATCATTTTTGAATTATTCGAGTGCATGGAATACCATGCAACCCGTGACATTAATTTATAAAAAACTATTTCAACGGTAGTCACATAAAATAGTTCTTTCTCCTAGCTATGAAGACCAGAAGGCACACAAAACCTTATCTTTCACTGGCTGAATATAATAGTAATTCACATTATTTTCTGAGCTTTTCATTTACTAGAGCATTATGTTACAATATTCCACTCCCTGTCACTCCCATATGCATGCTGTCAGTATTCATTCTCGGCTGTGATAGAATGGCCAGCCTCCATTGCTCATAGTACAATTTTAGGTTTGGTTGGTCCCATTCATGACAACAGTGCTACTAACTGACAAAACAGGACAACAGCCAACGACAACAACACTAGGGTCTGCAGTGTAAAAGTGTGGACAAATCCACACAGGGTAAGTGCATTGCCATACACTCAAAGATTTTCTCTGTTCTGTTTGTGCGAGGTGGGAGAAAGTGGGAAACACAAAACTGAACTGTTAGAAATGCACTGGAATACTAAAATAAGTTTTAAATTAGAATCTGACAAAAATTTCACCACTGTGCAGAATAAACTAGTTATTATTAATACAAGATGTGCCATATCTATGAGTTTCTAAATTCTGAAAGTAAACATGGCTTTTTTTTTTTCTTCTTTTCACTTTACTACTTTCTTGAAACATTTTATTTTTAGATATCTGTGGCAATCAATGAATTGATTTAGAATATTTTTTGTCTAAAGCTATAATGCCAAAATCTGACATTTTGTCCAAAATATTTTCAAGATAGAGCTAGATTTTCTTTGTTAACATCAACCCTGCTGTCAACCTGAATTCCATTTTCTATCAAACTAAGTCATCAAAATGTTTTACATGTTATCTCATCACTGAGACAAAAAAAAAAAAAAAAAGCCACTGGCACCACTAAGGAGATAGGGGAGGGAGGGGGATGAGGAAAATTGGAGAGGAATACGAAAAAGGGGATAAAATAGCCTGGCGAAAGACAAACACACACATACATATACATACATAGCCATTGGAACACAACTACACAGGTGGAATGGTTTTTGGGTTAGGCAAAATATAAGATCTGATACCATGCCAGGCTAGGACTAGCCTCTTTTCCTACCACCGTCAAACATTTGCAAATGACAAAGTAACTACCATAAGGTAGCCCTTCTTTCATCTTTCAAAACAGCTGATTCGTTCCAATAAAGAGGGGATAAACAAAGGGAAATAACAAGTATAAATATCAGCAACAAAATGCCTGGTCACACACACAGGGGAGAGAAGCAGAGTGAGACTAAAGGGGGTTTGTTAAAACATGAAGAATCTGGCAAACTGTATCATGTACTTGAAAAAAAAAAAACTGGTTTCATTCCCTCTTTATTTCACTTGAGGGCCACACATCTCTACATTCTCCTACAATCTCTCTGAACTCTCTCTGTAACTACATACACTTCTATTTGCCTGAGCACTACATGCTCCTTCTTTCTCATCCCAACATGACCACTTAATCAGCCACAACTTCATTTTGCCCTTTGTTCTTCTCTCTCTCCTCTTCAACCAACAAACCTTTCCACCTCCAATGTGTGTAGCCCGTTAACCAACTTCTGGCCTATAAAGTATCGTCGTTTACCAACCACCATACTTACCTACCTACACACACAAGTAGGCCTACCTATCAAACTAATCATGCTTTTTCAACACATATTACTTAAAAAGTTATTTTGTGTCTCCCACTCCAACCTTTTTCAATCAATCATCATCATTCAGTCTATTCAGAATATCATTAAACAAGTTTTGGAAAAAAAGAACAGGGCTTGTTCTCTTCCCCCCCCCCCCCCTCTCTCTCTCGCTCTCTCTCTTCCAGCCCTTACCCACATGACCTAACCTCTCAGGAGACGTGGCTGTGACCCGAGAGATTTCTTGTACAATAATACAGGGTTAGCCACACAGGCAGTACAAGCATGGGGAGGGGGAATAGGGGGTGGGGGGTTGATTCTGATGACAACAGCATGTACAACAGGCCCAGTCATGCTCCTGATATCTACATAATAAGTTTGCTACTTGTTAAAATCAAAAGGGGGAAGGGGGGGGGGGGAAGAAGGGTTACTATCCCCATGACAGGCCCATTGTAGATGGGTGAGAATTTGATCATTCCTATCAGTTACAGATTTTTTTTCACTTGCCTACTTAACCACCTACCTACCTACTACACTCCTGTCTAACCTACCTACCTGCTTACTTTACCTAACCTATCTTCCCACCTATCTACCAATCTACCTATCTACCTGCTTTACCTCATATCTAACCACCCACCCAGCTACCCACCCTGCTGACCATCAACAAACATCCACACATCTACACCGACACATTTACACCGATACGCAATGATGAAGGAGATCAGATGTGCCCTGAGGTTCCAGTCAGTGGTGTCCAGCTGGTCATTAGGCCTGCAGACTATGACACTGTGGCCACCTCTCTGACCAGCTACCTGCCTGACCAGCCATCCCTCGACCAATATCTCACTGGGGATTGGAGGGGGGAGGAGGGAGCGGCCACCACCAGCAATGCTAATTAGTTTTACAAATAATCAGGTTATCCCGCCACTCCAATCAATAACTTATGTCTCTATTCTGTCCAGCCTGGTCTACAAACCTCTGCTTTCAGAAACAAACTATGTTGAGCTAATCCTTGTACAATGTATGGAGCAGTTGATCTATATATATTCAACTTCTTTGTCTGCAGGCGACAAAGGACTTATATTATACAAACATGTCCAAGGAATTTGCTTTGTTCTCTTCCAAACCCTCCCTTCATATGATAGCCCAACCTTTCTCATCAATGCACTCATTATGAAAAAGTTAAACACAACACAAACAACTGTCAACATTTCATCTCACACCGATCATGAGTCAATGGAATACAACAAAGTAATGACTGATGAGACTGCAGACTTTTCTTTCACTATCTACTTGTATTTCTAAACTTTTGACCCATCTACAACTATGTGCACTACAGTTCCATGCAATCTATTTTCATGCTCCCCACACAAAAAGGGGAGTGTGTCATGTATTAAGCAAAAATATCAACAGAACATATGGAAAGGAAAAACAAAAATATATGTATATGTGCCATGACTGCAAAAAAGAAAAAAAACTGATTAAAAAGTATGTGAAACATTCCATAAATCAAACAAGTACAGTAAAATTGAATATGAAAAAATGCAGTGCAGATGTCACAAAGATGGAAAATTCATGATACTAAAAGCAAAGGTATAGTCGTCTCTCAAGTCAACCAGTGGACACAAGAATAAATGGAAGCAGCACAAAAGACAAAAGTGACCCCCCCAAAAAAAATCAAAAGAATATATTAAGAAAGACAGGATATAAAAAAGAAAAAAAAAAAAAAAAACCCACAGAGAACATCAAAAAGCCAGAGTAATAGGTGGGGGAAATCCTTCTAATGCATGTCACATGATCATAACTAGACAGCTATCATATCCTTCCAGAATGGCTGATTAAGCAGAAACAATGAAGTCTAGACAGCCAAGTGCTATACAGAGGAACAGCCACCACTACAGGTAATCTAACACCCCAGGGCATGCTGTCAGTAAGGACAGACCCAGCACCTTGTAGTGCCAAGTCTGTACAAGACACAAGGCACAGTTGACAACCAGAGATTAGGTCCCATCCAGATATCACATTTTCACACATCACATATCAGGTATCACACAGCATGCAGGGGAGCTGTCTGACTGATAGCAAGAGTGATGGCTGTACTCAGCTCTGGTAGAACAGTCACTATATATCTGGTTTCTTACAGCATTGGTTCCCCTTTGGCAAAGACTTAGAAAAGTCAACATCTAGAATGCACAGATGACCAAGAATTGCTTGATATTATTTCTTCCACAGCCATCAAGATTCCACATTTTTTCGTAGAACTACTGTACTAGCCTTCATGTAAATTGTTCTTGTTCCTATGAATGACAAAAGTTCCCAGAACAGATATCTGGATAGGCCCTGTCCGTGACTAGCTTGAGTGATGGCAATCTTTATGAAACGTCACTGTATTGGCATGCAAGTTCATGGCCTTTCTGCGTTCAACTGCCTATGCATTTGCCTGAGCAATAGAACTTTGGCATTTTTGCACTCTCAGTGCCACATAACATGGCTGTGTTCCATATTTCCAGTGAAAGGCTGACTCACTTTGGCATACCAAACAAACTGGCTAAGACAGATCATGATCTGACTTCAGGCTTGCTCTCTTATAAAACAATGGTTAGATTTCCAGCATGAGTATTCTGATCTAGATCTATCCAATAACATTTTGTTTGAACAAATTTCAGAAGCTGGTTTGTTATTATTCTTTGATCATCTTTGATGATTGTATATCTAAAACAAGCTTAAGTGGTCCAGACCAAATGGCAAAGTGGTGATGAGAGATTTACACAGGACTGACTAGGAAGACTTCAAGCTAATTGTCTTGTCTTCACCACAGATCTCTCAGGCACTGATTGGCTGTGTGAAAATGTCAAGTCAGGTAAGGTGGCAGAAACTTCAGACAGGGCTGACAATAGAACTGGAATCTTAAACTGTCAGAGAGATAGATTATCACTCTTGCTTCTATGTAATAAATGTCATATCTGAGGATAACATTCGATCCATTCAACAGACAAAAGAAAATGTTTGGCAAATTCCAAAGGTTATACAATAGCCATCAAAGGACAGACAAAAAAAATGTCTCCCACCACGATCCCCACCACAAAGCTGACACTGGCAAATAGATGACAAACAAATAGCCATGCTGTAGGTGAGATTATAAACAGCAAGAAAAGAAAGATGCAGATCTCATTCCAGGAAAAACCAACCATCCTAAAATCACAATTTGAAGGGTGTGGATTACAAAGTTAGTTATGGGTGCAGGGGTATCTGTCACAGGTGAGCAGTTCTGCAGGTGTAGTTTGAGAATTATTGATATCATCCAGATACCTGAGTGAAATTTGGAATCAAAATAGATTGCTCGTGACTTTTTATATAAAATGTATTTGGGTCAAACTAGCTATTGTGCCAGGTCTTGAACACTATATCCCTAATCTAGTTCTGCAATGCCTATATTATAGATCACACCTGCCTCATACAAGTGGATGAAAGAAGACAAAAGGGAGGGTGAATGGCAAAACAGTTGGAGAAGTCAAGATGAGGAGGGTGCAAAAATTCCATCAGAAATTACATGTGGTAAGGGACCCAGGCAGGATAAACTAGGCCAGTGTAACATTGTTAGGTCCTCACAATGATTTGCTGTACAGTGGTCATTGAGCACAGGCCAAGACATACACAAATCTTGCTTTTAGCTGGGGGTGGGGGAGGGGGGAGGGGGAGGGGAAGAGGAAGGGCATTGCTCTGTTCATCTCTGCTTGTAGAAGCTGTAGGATCTGCCTTTATAATGACTACTGTGGCTACATTGCTGACAACACAAGAAGTAGATAAACACACTTAATGCTTGGTGACTCTCAACTCCATGTCTAATGACAATCTATTAGTATGCTGTTCAAATCTTGAGTGTCTTGAGTTTCTGAGTAAAACATCGACAAGCATTCTAATTTGTTCAGATTTTTCTATTTTCTTTGAAATATCCATTATATTCTGATCCTCTGAAAACCCTTCTACAACTAGACATTGTCTCTTGAATAACAGAATGAAATACTCCCATAATCTTGAACAGTCAAGAGAGTCTAAATAACTAGAATTCCCTGAGATAGTTATTCAGACCACATATAAAAATGTGGTGCAAGTTCATACAAGGGTGTGAACTTCAACATGTCAATCTGTTCTGTTATAATCTCTCAGTCAAAACAACTTTGCCTCTTACTGGCTCTGAAGCTGATATAATAGAAATCCTTATATTCTCTATTCCCTAAGTGTGACATTATACATAAAATACTTTTTCCAACCTCACCATGTGGCACTATGACAACTTCCGCAGCAGAAGTCACTCATATAAAAAAAAAAAAAATGCTGACAATGAGGAAAATATCAATGGCTCCTATGACACCGTATTTTGATTTCTGTCTAACTATGTGTTACATGTTTTCTGTATTAAGTTGAGCTAGAGAAGATAATTTTCAAATAAACTAATGCCCTCCCCCCCCCCCTTTTTTTTTTAACAAACCCACTACATATATTCATTCTTTTTTTTGGTTTTGTTTTGTTGTTTTATTTATTTGCAACTCATATGTCCAACTTAAGTTGGTTGTTTGTTTTGTTTTGTTTTTTTTTTAGACTATTTTCTTAAACGCAACATAGATTCTGTTTTCTAGAACTCCAGCTGCTGGCCGCTGGATCAACACCTCAAGCATGAACAGACAGAACGAAAAAATTGGGAGGAATCGAGGGGAGGGAGGGATGGGAAAGGAGATGGGGGGGGGGGGGCTGCTTCTGAAACCAGTTGATTTCCTACAAACTGATCATGACAAAGGAAAGTGGAGAAAGGGAAGAGGTGACATAGTCTGAGGGGGAATTTATCTAACATAGGTCAAGGGAGAGCAGTGGTAGAGACATGTGGAAAGTGAGACTTTGAAGGAAGAGAGAGACCTAAGAAATGAACAAAACTGTGATTTTATAATGGTCAGCTGGAGATTGGCCACTCACCACGGGTCATTATTAGGTCTATCTCTGCAAGATTGGCAGAGCAAAAACATGAGTCGGGCTCTGTGTCAGCAACACACATGATGGCAAGCAAAGCACAGTCAACGAACAAACAACACAGACAGACAGGAACACAGTCAAACAGACACACAGTACAAATATATGTATACAATTTGCATGGACATGTTTAAAGACATCCTGCTGCTGGGTGTGCCTTTTTCTGTCTGATGTATACATTTACATGTACATACATTTTAACAACTCATTTCACACATTCTATCATTATAATATCCATACACAGACAGTACAGTTTCCATATTCCTACCAAGCACCTAATATTGATGCAACAGCTACTCAAGAATGACCTAGCTCAGAGTTTCATGCTACAGCACAGTGATATGTTTCCTCCTGAGTCAACCAATGTCTCTGACAATTTGTATCCAGTGGGCGCTAGCCTCAATCAACAAACACTAGAACCTACGTAGCCAGTATTTCAAATGACTAGTCCTGACCATACTGCTTTTCCTTTGGCAGTACCCCATACAGTTAAGCTATTCTACTCTGACAAACGTTGACACTGCTCTACTTTACTGGCATTGGCCATTTTCTGTATTTTTTTATAAAAATGAGACAAAAATGTCAACAGCACAAATTAATTGATGAACTATGCCATCATGATTTTACTGAATTAAGACATCATTGGATAAGCACATTTTCTCATTTAATGACATTATCTGATAGCTCTCAAACTAAGGAATGCCAAGAGGCATCAGCTTCAGTGGACATAAATCTGACTTATGCCATTATTGGAAAATGGTGACAATATTTTAGTGTAAGAAAACACAGTCAGTAATTACATTTGCAAGTGCAAGTCATCTTGATACCAACCATTGTCATCCACATGTTAAGAGTTTCCTATCAACAAATTACCACTGGCAAGAGAAGTTTTCAGTTTTTCCATTTGAACTTTCCACTGTATACTCATGCTACCTATCTCATCTTTCAAGTCTTGTTGTTAACCCGTCTTCAGTAGCAGGACATCTGATCTGACAAATGCCACATACCAATTTCCTTTGACTAAACTCAGCTGGGGTGCCATGGATGTCTCAGCTTCCTTTGTGTCTTTACTCGAAACTCAGTTTAACTGTAGCCTGTCTATGATATCACGTTTTAGGAGGACTAGTGTACAAAACTAACCGTGTGTCTATCTAAGGTATTTTCAACCGTGAATCTTCTAGACTACAAGACATCAACTAATACTTTCAAAAAATTAAAACAATGAAAACCCATAGACAGCCTAAATCAAAACACAGGCACTAAAAAACAACAAAAAAATTTTTTTCAATTGAGAGCAGCATACCTTCAGGGGGAAAAAAATATGCAACTTTTTACAAATGTATAAAAAAAAAATAAAAAATTTAAGGACAAAAATATGGTTTTAACTCTCTTATCCAGAAACAGACTCCCTCTTCTTGCAGTTTCTAGTTATGCTAGATTTATTTGTCTTTCTATTCTTTTATAATGGAATTATTGCTTGCAATATTAGTTAAAAATACTAGGTAAGAACTCGAAATATTTGAGCATTTTCTTATTTTTCAGTTATCTTATTTTATTGAGCAGATAGTGTTGTATTTTGAGTCCTGCCTATTTCCACCAGCTTTCTTGACATAACTCAGGAGAACGTTAATCAATTTTGTTTACTGGACTCTCTGTCATATATGTGACAGGAAAGTAACAATGTGAACAAACATCTGAGAGTCTATCAGTTCCCTGGTACCCTTTTCCCAGACTGAAAGGAGTGGTCTGATAGAAGACAAAGACCAAAATACACAGGAAAAATACTCTATGCTATCTATGACCTAGTCAGCTAGCTCTGCATGATAGCACATAGAGATATAAACATTCAACGGTGCATAAGTTACAAAAGTATCAAAGCTCTTACTCTCACTACCATATATTTCTGAAAGAAAAGGAAAGCAAAACTCTCAAAGTCACAGCACTAGGAAGAAACACTGGCACAGATTTCTGAACCTTCTGAGAAAAAAAATCTTAGGATAATGCCAGCTTTTTTCCTATAGTTTAGGTAGATTGAAGTCATAAATAGTTTTAAAATGGATTTTGTTCCAAAGGACAAAATAAAAAAAAAATTAATTGAATTTGCTCATAAAAAAGAAATGAAAAACAATATTAGAAATAAGAGGTTCTTTAGAAATTAAACGAGAGAATGACCAAGTAATGGTAAGTTTGAGATAGATTGAGCCCAAAATGAAAAAAAAAAAAAAAAATGAATGAAGGAAACGTTTACTTTGTCGGAAAGATAAAATACATTGGCCAATCTCTTTGTACATCATATCTGTAACTTGTTTGATTCCTTGATCTGCCTGACGAGGCTTAGGTGAGAAAATGGACAGCTGGTTTGATTTTTTAATTTTTTTTTTTAATAAGAGGAGCTCCCTTTGCTGCTCCAATATTCAATTTTAAATCATTATTATCCATAGTAACCTGTCCAATTTGAGCGTTAGATACCCTGTAAAAATCCCACATATGGGTAAAGAGTATATTTCTACATAACACACTGATTTAAACTGAATATTTTGACAGATAAACTGAGATAAAAACCAAAACACCCAGTTAGTTTTTGGTGACATTAAATAAAGAGGAAAAGTGAGGAGAAATCTTAAAGAAGAAGAATCACTCAGATCCCCAACTTAGTAACTTGTGAACTACGGTGAGATCTTCTCCTTAGCCCTTGCTCCACACAGACACATTCACACATACATTGATTAACCCTTTGTTGACACCTTGAAGTACAATTAGGTATTTTAAGCAAAATCGCATGACCTGGGGAACATCGCTCACATGTGGCTTTGTTTACTTGCTCTGCGCATGGCAGACAAATCTGGACGAATGATGAGCTCTCAGACCTGTCACATCATATAAACAAAGTCACATGTGGGAGATGTTCCCTAGGTCATGTGATTTTGCTTAAAATACCTAACTGTCACCTGTCCCGTGCATTTTTTAATGTGTTTTTCTATGTCAGTGGAAGTGTACAGTTTGCAGTGTTTGTACCCCCTTACCAGAATTAGATGGTGACTTCCAGCTGTTCGCTTGGTCGAAACAAATCTATTGTGACTGAAGAATAGTACAATAATAAGATCTTATGACTCTCAGGCAGAGAACAAATCACGTTTAATCAACACAATATACTCAGATCTATACTATAAATCTGCAAGAAAACCCACATATAGACGTATGGACTCGAAAACTGCTGAATGGATCCATCTGAAATTTGACACACAACAATTTTGCATATGGATCTGTGTTTCTGTGTGCATGAACCCGAAAAATAAAAAAAAAAAGCTTATTATCTTTGACGTTATTCTAAAAATGTGATGATAATTGAATGATGAACCCACGAGACTGCTATTTCCGAATTGCACGTCCGATAGTATGACGCGTTGAAAACACGTTTTCTTTGAGTAATACTCAGATTAATCCACCAAAATATCAACATTTAGGTGCACACGCTTGTCACAGATTTTAAGTCTTATGGCTATCATGGATATAAAGGACCTGGGTTCTCTTGTAGTACAACCAGATATCGCTATAGTCCATCTAGAGACATGGATGAAAGACGTCTTTTGTCTTTGTGTTGTTAACTCCTGGCGGACGATTGTAGTTTTCCATATTTACAAACAGACAATCACAAATAGGAATACACGACCGCGTTCAGTCGAAAGGACATGAAAATTAGACCACCAGTCTTTTAGCGGTTAAAGAGAGACAGAAAGACGGCGAGAAAGAAAACAGTAAAAAAAAAAAAAAAGAAAGAAAACAGAAAGAACAATGAAATGAAGAAAACACGAAAGCAAGTAACAGACAAATAAACAAAGCCAGAAAGAGAGAAAGAAAGAAACAAACAAACAAAAAAGCAGGGAAAAAAGCACTGGCATTTTCTTTCCTCTGACGGCGATGACTTTCCCTGTCTTTTAGAAAAGGCATGGCCAAGTCTGCATTCTAAAGTAAAGAAAATAATCAATCACTGCCATTTTTGTACAATTTTCTAGTAAACATGCTTTACACTCCATTCTCAAGATTAATAGTAAGCTTAAATAAATATATTGTTACTCTGCCCTTTTGTTGTTGTTGTTGTTGTTGTTGTTGTTGTTGTTGTTGTTGTTGTTGTTGTTGTTGTTGTTGTTGTTGTTGT
>JBCAUA010157199.1:0-22198 GCA_038406235.1 Peronia verruculata | reverse complement strand
CCCACTGTATCTTTGGTCATACTTGATTAATCTCACTTTATACATTTGTATTATCATTATTGGCATCCCTTTTACTTTTCATTCTTTTTCTTGTTTTTTAGAATGGATGATAAACATATTTTTAACAAATCAAAATATTAATTTTGTCTTTGACTGTAGCAGAATTATTTGACAATTACGTTTGTAATAATGAATCTGCAATTGTTTTGACTGCTGCTTGATGAAAATACTAATGCAGAAGTTTCAGAGAGACACAGATTAAAAAGTAGCAAAATATTAAGATATGTCTTTCTCGGTTTAAGATGTTAAAGATATATCTGTGTTTTGTCATCAGAACAAAAAACACAATCTGGTTCATTCAATTGTGGTGGCACCAAGAATCAGACTATCAAAGCCTCCCAAGTCTGTGACTTTTTCAGGGACTGTACAGAAACATTTGCTGATGAAAGTCAGTGTGGTAAGTACAGTTACTTTTGTCAGAGAAACATGTTTAGACTGTGCATGCTTATATCCCTAGTCTTGCAGATTTAATGTGGCAAGGTTATATTTAAACAAAAAAAATTGACAATTTTGTTTCTCTTCCAGCTAGAAATTATAAAACAACAATAAAGGCCGATTTACACGTAGCGAATCGTCTGAAGAAAAAGTCCCATGGGGACCAATCCCCAGACACTGTGGTCCAATCCAAGTTGTTGGGGACTATCCCCACATTCGATTGTGCCAACGCACGTTCCCTGCGACCGATCCAGAAAATCAAGCACTGCTTGAAATTTTGGCCACCGACCCTGTGGGATGAGATTTCCTTTGAAGTGGCGACAGGCGAGGATAAATGTTTGAGAATTAAAAGCGAATTTTGTGATCAAATCAAAAAACTAAGTTCAAATTCGTAATCAGCATATGGAAATTAGTAAAACCTATGCGTACAGAACACTTTTTATTTGCTTGGTTTCAAAATTAAATTATTTTGTTTGTTTGTTTCTTTTTTTTCCAAACCACATTAGGGAAGGCTAGGGCCTTTGTGTTCATACAGTACACATGTTCACAGTAGGCCCCTGTCGCACTAGATGTTTGAGCATGAATCATGTTTACAGTGGGTTCCTGTGCACAAGATGTTTGAGCATGAATCATGTTTACAGTGGGTTCCAGTCACACTAGATGTTTGAGCATGAATTTGTGTTGAGTTGTTATATCTTGTTCTGTGCTATCATGTCAAAAGAATCAGTACTGAAATTTATTAAAGCGTACCGTTCACATGAATGTCTGTGGAGAATAAAGTAAAAAAAATACAGCAACCGGGTACGTAGAGAAAAAAAAAGCTATCAGGAGCTTGTCAATTATATTAAAACCTTTGAGCCCAAGGCAGATAAAGACTTTTTGGTAAAAAAAAAAAAAAAAATCAGCAACCTGAGAAATGCTTGCAGAAAACAGCTAAAAGGACTATTCATTGAAGCTGTCCTGGTCAGGCACAGATGAGTGTAGGCCAACGCTGTGGTAATTCAATGCTTTCGAATTCCTTCGAGACCAGGAAGTACCCAGACCGGCACATTCAAACATAGATTTAGAACCTGACGTGCAGCAGCAAGCTGAGCCTCAAGAAGACTTTGAAGAGGTTGATCTATGTCGACCATGCACTAGATCATATAGTGCCCACAACTGCTCATTCACAGACGCTCCTGCAGTCCTTCTTTCAGTAACAACACACTGGTACTATGAACAAAGATTTTTATTGGGCCTTTTCATAGGAAAAGTTGGCTATTATCAATTTTGATTGATATTATGTGACGTTTACAAAGATAAATTATTATCAATTTCAGCATCATACTTATTTTACAGAAATAAACGTATTTAGATCTACATGCAGAAGTTACTCTCCAAAATGCAGTATCTGTACATGTTTATTGTTATAGATTTTCACGTCGTAGTAGAAAGATTGAACAATGTACCTGGTACCTAGCGAAACAGCCCCTTTATATTTACTCATCGCAACAGTTTATATAATATAAACTGCACACAGCTTTATTTTGCATTAAGTTAAAAAAAAAAAAGGTACAAATTACTGGTCTCAAGTGTTGCTTATTATTAATGTGGGCTACCTCATGGATCTATTTATCTCCAAGATGTACCTCTATAGTAAAATTCTCTTTGTTTTTTTTTTTATTCCATGACTAGCGTGAGGTGCTTTTTTGTACATCATGTGCAGCATTAGTAATATCTCCCATTTGTCTCACAGAATTTTTATGCATCAATTGCATGAAGTAGATAATTTATTTATGCAGACTCATTCAGCAACAACAACAAAAAGCAAATTATATTGGTTTCATGTTGTGCAAGCCGCATAAAATAATTATCTTTCCAAAACAACTTATAATTACTTTAATATTATTGTAAATAAAACAATAGTAATAAATTATGCCCTTCAAGGAAAGTAAATCTTTAGACATATTATTATTTTAATGAAAAGCACATCTTTCTTCCCAAGACATGCTTCCTTCGTTATTGAAAAAAGTCATAAACCTGTCTCTGATTTTTTTTTGTTCTAAGTTCTTTTTTTCTTCAATTGCAATCACGCATAGAGCTAATACATCATCCAAAACTTCGTCCACAATTTTTTACGAAGACACCATAACTAGGTATGCATAGAATTGAGCACTGAACAATTGTTTAAAACAATGCTGGGTTGACAGACAGAACGCTATGTGTAAATGTGGCAATCACAAGGAACAAACGTGTGAGATAAGTCCAAGGGGAGAAACGTCCGGGCTGAGGGGAAAGGGACTTCTCTTGATGACAAACTCAGAGGATCTTACCCTACATGTAAATCGGGCCTCTATGACTTCACATTGTGTATCAATTAACATTTTTGTGTCTTTTAATCTGTTTGTGACATGGTAATTTCAATCTTTGTTAATTTATTTATTATACTTAACACAATATATGCTTTGCACTTTTAAATAATACTTTCATATTAATATCACGAGGAAGCAAATCTAATTCTCTCTCTTTTATTCAGGTTCCTGTAGTTTTGAATATGGCTGGTGTAGATACATCGACACCAGTACTGGTGACTTCCAGTGGATGCGAGGCAGGAATGGCAGCAGCACTTCAAACACAGGACCACCCTACGACCACTACGGCAAATCTGATGGTAAAAATTCAGGACATATGAACAATTTGTTACAGAATGAAATTCACCTCTTAGGTCCTGCATTTTCATTAGTCTTATAGACAAATGGTCACAGACTTATTTCATATCAGCCACTTGGCAAATCAGTTGATGCTCATTAGTTATATAAATTGTGACACAATATTATACTTGCAGTGATAGTGATGTTTTATTTGTAATCTATTAAGAAAAAGAAAAAAGAATTTCAGTCTATGGCATTGTATATAAACATTGTATGTTCTCAGGAAAAAATCTTGCTTTTTTCATTAATATTTGGTTTAGCAGTAGCCCTTGTCACAATAGTAGCTTGCTTCTCATTTTGAGTAATCCAGGTATCATTTGGTCCCACTGAATAATGCATGCTCTCTATTCTTTCTGCGTAGGTTACTATCTATATGTGAGTGCAGCATCTGGAACGCAAGACAGCCTTGCAGAACTGATGACTGATTTCTCCTTTGGACCCTCTCCAGCAACATGTCAGATCGAATTTTACTACCATTTACATGGATATGGTGAGACTTTATAAACATTCTTGAAAGTAATTTTTGTTTGTGTTTGTGATTACAGTGACATTTGTCCTCAGGATATGCAGTCTTTTCTTCATTTTTCTTATGTTTTATATACAATTGCTCCTAATCTAAATCAAATCTTCACTTTCAAAATAAAATGGTCTTCAATTATTATTTACTTTCAAGATATAATCTATCAATTTTTCAGTAGAATATAATTGAAATTCAGTGGCAAGTTTGGGCGTAGTTTATGATTTTTTTCTTTTCTTGTAGTCATTGTCTGTCCTTATCATTATGATATATAATATTTCTTTTTAGAACAAACATTCAAGGACTTTCCGTCTTTCAATTTTCAGGTATTGGACAGCTGAATGTTGTTCTCAGAGAACCTCAAGAGGACACTATCTTAGCAGAATACACTCGCGGCAATGGAAACAGCTGGGTCAAGGCTGTGGTTGACATCGGCCGTATTTCTGTTCCATTCAAGGTAAAATAATTTGTTCATGCTTGAAAATTTGGTGATGGCACATGTTAAGCACTTTTAATTATCCAATTGATAAATCATCCAGATTCTCTGTTATTACCCATATAGCCATCTTAAAAAATTCACTTGTTTTCAAAATATTTACATATAAATATAGCTAAAAAATATTGTGTAAATAGTATT
This sequence comes from Peronia verruculata, assembly GCA_038406235.1. Taxonomy (NCBI): domain Eukaryota; kingdom Metazoa; phylum Mollusca; class Gastropoda; order Systellommatophora; family Onchidiidae; genus Peronia; species Peronia verruculata. Next base: position 17,859 of record JBCAUA010157199.1, on the reverse strand, counting down.
AAAATTGAAAATGTTTTTTCTTTTTGTAATTGTGGAGTGAAAACTGTTTAATCTCTGCTGCTTTTTCACCAACAACAAATGAATATGCAGCAGTAGAGTTTCTAGGAAAAATGAAGAGAAGTTGAGATGCTTTGCAATTGCCCCCTTTTATCACAGTTATCAAGTGAATTCTGTTCATTATGTAACAGAAACCAGCAAGTGAATAGATATATGCTGCTGTAAAAATTACTTCAAGTACATTGTGTAATGATATAATTTGCTGTCTCTTGAGATCTAAACATCTAGTGTCATGACCACTGGATATAATGCACCACATCTCTCTTGATACAGATTGTCTTCCAAGCCACCAGGTCATTTAGTGTCAATGGAGATGTGGCCATAGATGACATCAACTTCATCAACTGCAACTATCCACGTATGTCTAATTCATGAAAAGCATTCCTGCAAAGAAGCAGTTAGATTTCCATAGGATCTGGTCTGAGGTTTCATGTTAAAACATTAAAAAAAATATTCCATGTTGCATGCAAAATTGAATGCAGTACTTATTCTGACTTCTAGTGCTGTAATGAAAGTTGTCTGTTTATTTAATGACTGGTTATGTAAATGTAAACTATTAAAAGAGCTAAATTGGGGACATTTTGATACAAATAATAGTTAAGAAATCAGTCGCCTGAACTAGAAAATGAAAGAATTTTGTCAGCTGTGACAATATACACATAGCACATAATTCAAATATCATCACTGCAGGAACTATTTCTTTAAACACTCAACATTAGGTAAGAGTGTTGTAAGTCTTCAAGTTTATATCTAAGTAAAAATCTGAATTTGCTTCTTGTTATTTTGCTCTTTCCACATCCTTGACCTTTCAGCAACATTTAAGACAAAGATGGATAATACTAACCCACTTATGAACATCCTCAGCTGTTAAAACAAGCTGTCAGTCAAATGAATTCACATGTGGAAGAAAGGCCTGTGTGAACATCAACAGCAGATGTGACTTCTCTGATGATTGTGGAGATGGATCTGATGAAACAAACTGTGGTATGGAAATTTTGTCCCTAACTCTTTGTAAGACATTGTCCTGTAATTCATTTAATGGAAATAATTATTGTGATTGAACTGTAATCCTGAGATTAGGTCTTGTATAACACCAATACAAATAGTGTTAACCCTCTCCATTTTTGTGAGCACAGCTAATGTGTTCATTAGTGATATGAAAAATTCTCATCTTCCTAAGACGGAAGTAGAGACAACCTGCTCAGTTGACTGTTAGGAGCAGAAAAAATTTGAATTTGATCATGCAGTTAATGTTGATGACCACAAAAAGATAATGTGACAATGAGAGCATTGTAGTCTCTTCTTCACAATACGAGAAGCAGACACTAAATTGGGTTCTGTCTGAACCGATTTACTTGATCCAATGTGATTGAGCTATATGTTATATCTTAACAGATAACTTCCCACTCCGCACTAACTTTGAATATAGTGCAGGCCAGTGGTCGCAGGACACAACTGATGACTTTGACTGGATAAGACAACATGGAGCTTCAAGCTCTGTGGACACAGGACCAACCAGGGATCATACTCGTGGAACAGCTACAGGTAGATGTTTTACACCTACTCACTTCTATCTCCTTGTGCATATAATTTATTGATGGCCGTTGATCTCAGAATCAGGTGTGCTCGAGTTTGATTTGTAAAAGAAATAATTTTTTTGTCTTTGCTGAAGACAATTTACTTGCATTTCCTGACTTAATCTAGATTCCTGATTACAGAAAGAGTGATTTTATCATTTGATAAGCATTTGAGCTCTTTACTGGCCTTGTATGTTTTGCACAAGTTTGAGAATGTGTATATACATAAATGTGTCTCAGTTAGGATTGTCAGGATAGCAGAAGATTGTAAAGCGCTTAGAGCTTGTACTATGTGGAATAGAGGCTACATAAGTGCTCTCCATTATGATTATTATTTTTTATATTTACTAGAAGAGAACCCAAGGCCTCTGTGGGGTATTTTAACAAAATTTGTTAGTAGCCCTGGGGCGTGCGCATCTTGATGACGACATTTTGGTTGAGTAAACTGCATGCTACTCAAAAGAAAATGTGTTTTGAACGTGTCATACTATTGAACATACAATTCGGATCGAGCAGCCTCACGTGTTTTTTATTCAATTATTACCACATTTTTAGAATTACGCCAAATGATAATAAACTTTTTTTCAGGTTTATGTTTGTAGAAACACAGATCTATGTGCAACAATGTTGTGTGCCAAATTTCAGATGGATCCATTCAGCAGTTTTCGTGTCCATAAGCCTATTGTGGGTTTACTTGCAATTTTATAATATAGATTATTGTAAGTGCTTTGTGTTTTGTAGTGCAGCAGATACAGTAAGTCAGTCATGACTTTTCTTATGCTGAATGATTGTTGTTTTTCCTGTTTTCCTATTCCAAGGCACACCATTGGCATTGTTTCTCTCTCTTCCAAAAGGTCACTACATGTTTATTGAGGCCTCAAGCCCAAGAAAGCAAGGAGATAAAGCTAGACTGATCAGTCCTGTCATCTCGGCTACAACAAGAAGAAAGAGAGCGGCCTCAACATGTCAGGTATCCACTCAGTCCAATTATGTTCAGCACAGTACATGTTGTCAGGCTATAAGTACTACATTTTCTGGTACGTGCAGTGAGGAATTGGGATTTTGTAACTTAATTCATAGATCATTTTGCTTCCAAATTCTAAATCCCCTCTTGTACAAACCACATTGACAGAAAAGTGTAAATAACTACTGCATTGACTGAAACATGTATACAGTAAATTGCAAACACCTAACTATATTAAGCTGTATGGGAGAAAACATTTCTAAATCATTTGACGGTATCTGAGTTTTTCCAATCTGTTATTTCAGCTTCGCCTCTTCTATCATATGTATGGAAGTGGAATGGGTTCTCTGAACATCTATACAAGAACTGCTTCCAATGGTTACCTCAAGTCTATATTTACTCAAACTGGCAACCAAGGTAATCAGTGGATCCGTAAAGATATCCCACTGTCTGAGAGCAGCAATTTCCAGGTAAGAAACTGTCCTTGAAGTATGAGGCTATTTATTCATTACTGAGTTGTCAGTAATGTTTCTTGTGGTCTGTCAGTGATACTGAGTCATAAAATAACAATTTCAAAACAAAGGGGAAGAATGACAGAGCTGATGGAATAGATAATAATTACTTAAGATTATGCAGGCTAATTTCTCACGTTGCGCACTATACACTGTATAAGACTGTAGTTCTACATATAGTAAACACATTTCTTATAGGAATTTTTAAAATGTGGTATATTTCAACATTACATACAATTGAACAAATAATTTGCGGTGAAGATCAAACGATTTTATATAAATATATATTGAGAGACCAGAAAAACAAATTAAGTTCATTATTATTTTTAGATTGTAATTGAGGCTGTGAGAGGATCTTCATATACAAGTGACATAGGTTTGGATGATGTCTCCCTCTCTGACGCTTGCAGTCTTCTTCCTGCAGGTGAGGAATATGATGTTGATGTATGGATTCATTCATTTTACCAGCATTATTCTTCAGAAACAAACCTCACTGGCAAAAATTATATGCTTTTTATGAATAAATCCAGTACTTGCCTCCATTTGTTTGTTGCTGACAAAATATTCATCTTGACAAAATTGCAGCAATCCATGATAATATAATGGTTTCCAAAAGTACTGGATATGAACTTTATGGTCTCGAAATTTAGTCCAAAGATTCAGTGAAAATAGATCACTGTTCCCATATGTAAACATATGAAAACTTATGGATTTGAAAGTTGTAAAATATGACAATGAAGGAATAATACTGTGTTAGTACTTGTGGTCTGAAAATTACATTTTGTTTAGTGTCTTAGAATCTATCTGTTCCATGTGACCATGGCCTATCTTAAAACATCTCATGAAAAGAGACAATTTTGTTCATAAAAGTACATGATAGAACTCTCCAAAGGTAATGTATTGCCAAACTCCTGACCCCCTTGAAATTTTGTTTGCCGAAAAGGTTTATTGAAATAGCAGTTAAACATGTAAATTTCTATTGATACATACAGTCATTTCAAAGGTGTTCTGCATAATTAAGACTGATTCAAATATGAGACTTCCACAGTTATGACATATATTCAAAATATCTCCTTATTTTGATGGTATTCAGGCTGCATATGCTGCTCTAGTGGAAGACCAGAAATAAATATTGTTAAAAATAGAAACAAAATCTTATTAATTCTGCTCACATGTGATAAATTTCTTACTTATGTTTTGAAATAAATGATTTTGTATATAATATCTGAGACTGAATTTGACTTAGAAAGAGGAACATGTTTATGATGTTGTTGCCGCTTCTTTCACCAGTCACTCTCCCGGCTGGACCGACACCAACAACAACACCTGGAAAATGTGGTACAAATTTCACATGTGGAGACGGCACATGCATACCAAAATCATCAGTCTGTAATTTCTTCCCTGACTGTCATGATAGATCTGATGAAGCAAACTGTGGTGGGTATTGTCGATATGCTGTTATTTTTAAAACATCTCACAGTGCATGTGATATTGATTTATACGGGTTTTCTGAACGTCAAGGGAAAGGATTCTGTGAGGACTGTTTGTTAAAGAGAGAAGGGAGAGAACACAAATTAAAGACTGGGAAATTATAGAGGAAATGGCTCTTATGATTCTATGAAATGAAAGAATGAGATACATAGTGAAGTGAATTATAGTGGCCCACTGCATAATCTGAATAGTTTTTAGAAAATCTATGCATAGTAAAGCCATAAAATGCATTTCTGTAATTTAAGTGCTGTTTATTTGCCACATTCTCATTTGTCATAGATAAAGATGAAAGTTTATCTTTAACTTTTTCATGCTAGTTTTAATAGATTGATTACATTATAAGTAATTGAAGCCATCATGATAGGTATGTAATTGTGACGTACAACAAATATCTGTTATTAATGTGACTTGATTTCCCCAGGAACATGTGACTTTGAGACATCACTCTGTGGCTGGAGAGACTCGAGTATTGGTATCTTTGCCTGGAAGAGTGTGTCAGCTGCTGTAGCCACTGGCCTCCAGCCAGGCACAGACAACACCAAGAGCTTTGACACCTCAGGTACATGATCTTTTTTGCTTTTCTTTTTTCGCAATTTTCCCATTTTTCCCTTGCCCCCATCAGGGAATTGGCCTCTAGAATGAGATAAAAGATTTTAAATTTTGAATACAATTTTCTTGATATTCAAGTCTTTGTTCTCTACAAGTAGATTTTGTAATGTTGAGCTTGAGAGCATTTTTTGTTTAAACTTGATGAAAAATAAACACAAATTGTATTTGGTAAGGTCACTTATGTTTCAGTGTCTGAGTCCTTGTTTTAGTTATTGATTAACAGAACAATTTTCCACCTTCCTATCTCAGGAATATGCTCAGAGTCAGTTTTTAACCTAATAATGTTTATGGCTTCTCTTGAATTTCCTAAACAATCAACAGGCAGAAAGTTTCATGTCATTAGTTATGTGGCACTACATTCTTATAGTGAATAATAGTGGGCATATTTGACAAACCTTTCAAGTATTCATTTTCATTTCCAGGCCATTACCTGACAGTGGCCAGCTCCTCAGGCATCACTAGAGATCCGGCTGTGCTCATCTCACCAGTGCTCAAGGCTACAGGCCCAAGTTGCCGCATGGCATTTGCCTACTTCATGAGAGGTTCAGGATCAGGTAGATATTCCCTGAGGGCTTAAGCTCATTACTTGGTCTGAAAGTAGAACATATCTCAAAGATTAAAAGAAATTTTAACTTTGTACTTTGTTTACATGCGTTTTTTGCTCATGGGTTTTGAACTTATGTTTTACATTAAGTGTGAAAAGGTCACAGCCAAACACAGTATTTTAAAAAAATCAAACCACTCGAAGTACATTTACTCTGTCAAGCTCTATAGAGTGTTAACTCCTTTACAATATTTTTCAGATAGTTGTGTTGACAACTTTTTAATAAAATTATCATCCCATCTTCATCCTGAACTATCCTGGAAATGAATACAAACACATTTTTTGGGGGATTGTATTTTCAAAGGTACTCTGAGCATTCTACTGCAGAACTCCAATAACACTGGCACCACCATATACCAAAAACTGTGGGAGAAAACAACTCTCAATTCCAACAGTTGGAACAAATTCTCTGTAGACATTGGCCAGTTACCAGCTGGATACCAGGTGAATGATATGATGCCATATTGCTTTTGTGGTTCAAAGTCAGGACAAATTGTTCACTTTGAAATAAGCTTATCAGTAATTCTTCAAACCTGTAGCATTAAGTCTCCAAGTTGTAGACACTGAAATGAGAGAGGGGAGGAGGGCTTAGATCTCTGAGCTTGTGGTATAATAAGCTCATCTTTAAGCCGTAGAAAAATAAAATGAGTTTTATTTGATTGTCTGTTTTGTTTTTTTTTTGTGTGTGATATAAACATTTATAGTGAGATGTGACTTGCCAAACACTTGTCTGACTTGAAAATACTTTTTTTTTTCTTAAATCAAATGCAAATAAATTAGAGGTTTTATTACACACAAAATTGAAATTTCCTTGTGTGCATGTGTATTAATTTGATGTCTTTCACTTAATATCTTCTTGAGGTTTGCTTTTCCAGTTTTATGTTTTTATTCATTTTAAATATCGTTGTGGTTTTTTTTTAGTTAGAGCAGGTTGTCAAAATGAAGTATCTAAACATATATGAAATCAAATGAATTATGTGGTTACTAACAATTTTATCTGCACTCATCAGATTGTGATTCAGTCTGCTCCAGTCTATTCAATGAGTTTTGCCGTGGCAGTAGATGATCTAGAGTTCATCGGATGTCAGCCCAGCAATCTCTACAATGTCTCAATTACAGGTGAACATATGGAAAACCAGTGAAACATTGAATGCGATAATCTTTCTTAAAAACAAGAAGAATCCAGTGATGTATGAAGGAAATATCTTTCTTGCCCTAAAGTAATGTAGTCTCTTCAATAGCAAAAGAAAAAGATAAATTTCTTGCATACTTTCATGTTAAAATGGAATTTTATCAGGGATGTCATTATGTTGTAGAATAGAAGTGGTAACAGTATAGATTAAAAGTTTTATCATTATATTAAAGAGTACTATAATGGCCTTGATTATAGCCAAAAAATGATTTAAGTGAATTATTCTTTTCTGACTACGGCCTTCTTTTGTCATATATATGGTGGGATAGCTGTCTTACAATTTCTGTTTTTATTTATCCAGCTTTGGACTGTGCCTTCACCAATGGAGATTTCTGTGGCTTCTTCAAATCACATACTGGTGACTTTGACTGGGAACTTGGCATTGGCTCCACTGGGAGCTCAAACACTGGACCTCCTGGAGACCATACAACTGGCACTGGAAATTATCTTTACATAGAAACATCTGCACCACGTGTGTCAGGGGATAAAGCAATTTTGATGTCAGCCCTTGTACCACCCACAAGTATGAACTCTTTCTGTGTGTATGTTTTGAAAAAGATGGAAGGAAGTGATCTGACATCTAATAGGCGTCAATTTACCTTTAACTTTTGTTGATTTTGCAATAAATGTCTTCTATTTGTGATATTTTTGTGTGTGTAATTTATTTGAAACTGAGTGATACCAAACAGAAAAAAGATGCCCTTAGCTGAAAAAAAAATTGGACAACAGGACATCTTATTTTGTTACAAAAATATAGCTACTCTGCCTAATGTTTAAAAACTACTGAAATTTCATAATCCTTGCAACTTTCATTGTTCATCCTTATCTGACCAAGAAATATAGTCATAGAATCCCCCCACCCTCCTTTTTTTTTTTTAACTGTCAACTTCTTGATAGCAAATTCTTTGATATATTTACATGTTTTACAACCAACACTGTCGATGTTAAACTGTAACCTTTTAAACATTGTAAGACCTTTCAAGAGATGTAAATTCCCTTCAGAGACAAGTCAAGGAAGACAGATCACCACTTTTTCTAACCTACATATGTATATGTCAGAGGTTGAAAATTGGATGTAACTTATCTTTTTGTAACTTTACACCTATTTACTTGTAAAATATTCATATTTGTTATCTGCTTCAATAGCTGGTGATATGTGCTTCAAGTTCTGGTATCACATGTTTGGGGCCACAGTAGAAACTCTGAATGTCTACATGGTAACAGATACCACAAACTACACCCTTATCTGGACCCGCTCAGATCCACAGGGAAATCAGTGGCGATTGGGAGAAGTTCCTGTCACATCATCCAAGAATTTCCAGGTATATTATGTGATATTAGCAAGATTTTTCCCATTATTTAATATTGCCTCAGTTTACGTTCTAAAAATGTCTTTCAACCTCTTGATGAGGGTTATCTTGAGTTGCCCCAGTGAATGGAGATCTTACATAAACCAGAATTTGGTTAAAATCAGGCTAAAAATAATTTTAATCACATTTTGTAAGTCCACGGCTTGTATTTTGTAGAAATGTTCAATTCTGATATTGTAGAAAAAGATTAATAGGATGCATCTCCTTCGCTATAGTCAAATATCCTTGAACAATATGTATCTGTATTAGCAAATGTATTCATGATTCTACACAGTGGAGTACAAGACTATAATTTAATGAGGAACAAGATCTGTATTTGTGAGTTTCAGCCCTTATTAATGAGTCCATGATTGATTTGCTAGTAAGAATTCGGCAATAGTTTATGAAAAAAATTTCTATATATGACAGATGTGATAATGATTTGTTGTAAGTTTATGGTATTAATATGTTCTTACATTATATGAGATAGCAATAAAATCTTTTTTTTTTTTTTTTGGTCAGATTGCCTTTGAGGGTGTTGTTGGACAATCATACACAGGAGATATTGCAATAGATGACACATCAATAACTACAGGATCTTGCTCCCCTCAAGGTAAATTACAATTATCGTGATAATGATTATAGACATATCATGTTGTAACTTCCTTCAGGTAAAGTATGATTGCATCATTATTCTAAGATCAGCAGATCTTATTTTTCTGTTGTCTGAACTCTGTTTTGCGTATTCCTAATTTTCCTTTTTTTTTGTTTATTTCTGCAGTGACATGTGATTTTGAAGTGAATCTCTGTGGATACACACAATTGCAAAGTGATCAGTTTGACTGGCAAAGATGGTCCAACAGCACCACGTCTGTGGGAACTGGCCCATCTTCAGATCACACTACCAAGAATGGATATGGTTTGTGGAGTTGCAGCTTTTCATGAATGCAATTCAGAAATTGAAAATACACATTAAGGATTTATTTTTCCCTTAAACGTATGTTCTTTATGATCTCTGGGTGCATTTTGTGGTTCTTAAAGTTGGTGGAGATATTTTAGGAAGACAAACTACAGACATTTGAGGTAGGGGAAGACGGGAGAGAGGTGCGGGAGGATGAAATATTTCAGATAATTAGCTGCCACTGATTATTGTAGGTTTCCTTTGATGAGATCTTTCCTATACATTACATTCCTGGTCACAAAATTTATTAATTTCAGGTTACTATGTCCACATTGATGCCTCAGGCAAGTCTAAAGATGCTAAAGCCCAGTTACAGAGTCCAGTGATGCAGGCAAATGGTCAGTCTCACTGTGTCTATTTCTGGTACCACATGTTTGGAGATCAAACTGGAACCCTCAATGTCTACTATGTTGCTTCCCAGTCAGGCAACAGGGTGTTAATCTGGTCAAAAAGTGGAAACGTGGGTAACTACTGGACACAAGGCAGAGGCACAATTGATGGCTCTCAGGGTGACTTCTCTGTAAGCATTCTAGTCATGTACAAACACATCTGTTAGATCAATATAATACACTACGTCACAGACTACTTTTTAAAAATGAAGTTTGTAATCCTAATTTTTAATGTATAATGTTAAAGGAGTAATCATCTAATGGAAATATCAGTTTTAAATTTGTATATATTTAAACAATCATGTTACCCTTAGCAGCTCTCCGTATAAAAATAATGTGAAAAATATTTTGTAAAAAAAAAGGTAGTGTTGAAAAATTCCATGATAATGTTGTATATGTTTTTAACTACTTCAGAATTATTTATAGTTGTGTTCATTAATAATAGACCATTATATATTCATGAGTATATTGGTCATTAACAAGATGGGACTTACCACACATTGCTTTACAATAATTTCTTTTCAACATAGAGAGTGAAGTTCACCATGTTTTTATCATTTTCAGTCATCTCCTTCTTTTTATCATGTCTCAGCCATCTCCTGTGATAACAAATATAAAGTTGATATTGACAGATACTTGTGGTGTTGCTGTTAATTCCAGCCTGATAGTTTTAGGATGAAATTGATACAATCAAAATATGTGCAATGAAGTGAACTCATTTTCTACTGAATAAAACAGGATACAAAAATTTATTTGCACACATGTATTTTTAACTTATCCATCCTTTTTTCCCCCCAGATTGTGTTTGAGGGTGTGGTTGGTAGTGGCTATAGAGGTGACATTGCTTTGGATGACATCAGAGTTGATGCTGGGGCTTGTCCACATGTCGGCAGTTGTGACTTTGAATACGATATGTGTGGCTATTTCAACCCAACCACCATTGATGCCTTTGATTGGCTTAGAAATGCTGGTGACACACAGTCTTCTCTGACTGGTCCTCCAGTGGATCACACAACCAACACTGATCTTGGTGAGTGCTTGGTTCACCTTTCTATTATTATGATTTTAGGGCTCGCAACAGTACAGTTATCAGAACCTGGTTTTGACATTAACTACCCAGCATAGTTTCATTCTTCACACTTAGGCTTTTAGGAGGTAGACTGAATATGAAACAGTGATGAAGATAGAGATTTTAGTATTGTTAAAGTGAGATGGATTTGGGAGTGCAAACAAAACTCTGTGGTTTGGTAGAAAGAGAGCAAGAGCTTTGGAGAAGACTGGGTAACACTAATAAAAAAGTAGAACATATACAAATGCAATTTGGCTTTCAAATATCTTCATTGTCATCCATTAGAAAATATAATTTATGAGCTTTAAGTAAAATTTACGTGCACAGATTAAAGCATTTGGATCATGTACTGAATAGAGTTGCAAGTTCATAAATCTTTCAAGCACTGCATCTCACGTTTGGGAAAACATTTCAAATGCTGTGACTAATTTTATTTTAAAGATCATTTGACTTTATTAGTGAAACACTCCACAAGATGTTTTAAAGATTTCCGACAACTGTACATGTTGAAATGAAGCAGGCACATCAATTTAAAATTACTTAGAGCTGTGAGTTTTGTCTGGAATAAATTTCAGTTTAATATTACATTGAGCAAACCATACAGTCCAATCAGTATGTAGTTTCTACAGCAGTTCAACCATCATTTTAGTTTCACTGACAATTTTTAGATAAATAATTCAACATGTGAACAAAATGGGCATTAAATAGAAATTATTTATTGACAGAATGCTTTGTGACAGCAAGCGCTGTTTCCTAAATGTCAAATGTTTTAGTAACTGATGCACTCATTCTTACACTTTTAAAACATTTCAGGCTACTACATGTACACAGAAGCCAGCACCCAAGTTGCAAAGGACAGAGCCTGGTTGTATTCTGATTTTATTCTGCAGACAACCTCTGCATGTCTCAGCTTCTGGTACTTCATGTATGGACAAGGTATAAAATGCTTTCTTCATTTAATTTTTATGCCATATGAGACTCATTATCTTCTTAGCTGTAAAATTTTTTTTTTTCTGAAGCTGTTCAGAATTACCTGTCATTGAGTTTGTTGATTTATCTCCATTCATATTTATAGATGTCTTACATTTTATACTTGATCATAAACCACATGGTATCATTTACATCCAAGATTTTTTTTCTGAATGGTGCGTTATTTTCATGCAATCATTTATCCTCATTCCAGATGTAGGCACCTTACGTGTATATTTGGTTCAGCTGCCAAACACAACCACAACCCTTTGGGAGAAATCACATGATCAAGGTCCTCAGTGGCTGTTTGCCCAGGCCAACTTCTCTAGCCCGTCTACGTATCAGGTACGGTATTCTCTTCAGTTTTGCCTGAAGACCCATTCAGTGCAATGTGAATCACTAACTCCTTGATGAAACTTGTTGAATCTGAGATGCTTTTCAGAGCACAAAGAGAACAATGTTTCAGATGAAAGGGCTTTACAATAAAAAAAAAAAAAACTGACTAAGAATTTTAGATAGAAATTGCTATATTTACATCTCGTTAACATTCTTGCACTATACATTACTGTCCTTTCGTTTTCTTTTGAAATATTTGCGAATCACTGCTGTCCACAATACTGTATAATGAACGCTGTATTCTGGCAGAAGTTTTTCTGATAGTTCCGTATCTTTGTATTCAAACATTAACATATTGCTTTCTTTCTTCTCAGATTGTATTTGATGGAGAACAAGGTACAGGTTATCAAGGGGACATTGCCATTGATGATATTGTCATCACTGATAGTGTTTGTGGAGCTCCCACTATACCAACACCAACAGATATAACTGGTGTCACAGCTGTTACTCATGGTAAGGCAGGACTGATACAGTGAAACTCGAATATTACAAAATCGGTGTTGCAAAATCTCAGTTATAAAGAAAAGAATCTGCAGTCCGGTTTTATTTCTGTATTCTTTCTTCTAATACAATCTTGGAATTTGTGAAATGCCTATCCTCCCAATCTCGCCTATTGAGAAATAATTTTTCCTGAAAGTGACCAGTAAAACCATGTGGTGACGTGCTGAAGATGGTTATGCAAAGTACTGCATGTGCAACCAGCTTTTCGTTCACTCAACCATCTTAACAATGCCTGCTGGCACTGATTACATGCTGGTGACTAAAGGCAAGGCAATGTATGCGTGATACTTATGCAAATAGCCTAGGGCCCAGGTAAGTCAACCTGGGGAGAGGACGATGTTTCTTTGTCCATGTAGGTGAAATTAAAGCTGTTGGGCTAGAGATGAAGAGTAATCATCAAGGTGTTTAGGAATGTTCTGCCTAATCGTAACAACAAAGACAAAGGTCTGGGAGTGATGAGTAAAACCACGTGGCGGCATGCCGAAGATGGTTAAACTGAGTGTGCCACCAGCTGTTTGTTTGTATATCCATTCCTTACAATGCCCACCGCCTCTCATTACACAATGGTTAAAGGCATGACAATGTTTGCATGATACTTATTCAATAGGCTAGGCCAGGAAAAACAACCTGGGGTAGGGACGGTGTTTCTTTGTCCTCGCAGGTGAAAGCCAAGCTGTTTGGGCAGGATGTGTGGGGTGGGAGTGACAAGGAGTAATCTTTATCGTGTTAAGGAACGTTCTGCGATATCGTAGATCTAGATTTAACTCACACAGGCAATGGTCTTGGAGTGGCCATCAATTCAACTGGATTTATTGCTACACACTGCAGCACATTACACTACTTTCACCAGAGTAAAACATATCGTTCAGTAGCATACCAGTTTCAATAGTACATTGTTTTGAAAAAAAATGTTATTCTTAGACATTTTTCTATGCAAAATGCATGAGCAGGCTTTGTAAGGAGCCGCTTATCAGGGGAAATAATCAGTAGTAAAGACGAGTCAATGTATGGGTCGTCCCCATTGTTTTATGGTCTCTGTCGGATATTAAGAAATAAAAATCCTGGTCCCTTCAATTTCTTCATATCCGAGTTCCACTATATCTAGCAGTTGGAAGAGTTGTATACATAGGAAATGACATATTTCAAGGTTGGTCACATGACCGCAGAATTGTCACTTACCTGCTGATTTAAGGCAACCCTTGATGAGCATTCATGTATGTTCACACTTTATTAACAAATCCATGTGTGAGTGATGAGCCCTTGGTCATGTGATGACCTGGAATTACCTCATTGTTTGTGTCCTTGGCTAGAAATGACTGTGAACAACAGATAAGAAAAAACTAAATAGGAATTTTTATTTGTGTACATACTTCAGGAAATGTATTTCATTCATTTTATGACAGGACACAGGGAGAAAAAAATGTGATTCCCTTAATTAAACATATGATCAGTGGTACAGGCCATATTATACTCATATCCTGTTTTTGCCTGTGTCTCATCAGTGAAAACACAATGGGACTGCAACTTTGAAAGCAACAACCTATGCAACTGGACCCAAGACACTACTGATTCAATGGATTGGACAATCCAGAAAGGATCAACAAGTTCATATGGCACTGGTCCTTCCTCAGATCATACCTCTGGCTCAGGTAACCACTTCCCAGAAAAATATCAAGCTATAGGGAAAAGGGGGAGAGATGACTAGCTTTTCTTAAATACTTCTGTGGATCCTTATGTTATCCATCAGGTCCTTTTTTCACATATATGATGTTCTGACAAACAGTTATTTTTATTGACTATGCACATTTTCTTCTCTCATATTTGGAAATTGCTTATGGTGTAAAACTAGCCTTTGATTGGACCTCTCATTTTTATTTATTGGAAATCTGCACAGGCAGAGAAAATGAATTCTTGAAGTACAGAAATAAACTGGCTGTCCGGCAATATTACTTTCACTGAAATGCTGCTTTCAGTCACACTGTGGAAGGCAGTAAAAACTTGTTCATTTTTGCATAATCTTCACTTTTCTGTAGTTACTTATGACTAACAAATATTACCTCATGACCCTTTTGAGATATACTTTTGGATCAAAGGCTTTAGTATGAACAATGACAATATTCCTATAGGTATTTTGAAAAATAAATCACAAAGGTGAAACAATTCACCCCACTCCTATTTTTTTTTTCATGGATATTTCAAAGCAAAATTTGTAAACTGACTTCTCATGATTTCAGTAGTTTTCATCAGTTGGATGAATAATGTACTCCTGCTAAGATAGGCTTGTAAAGTTAGATTTTGTGATGGTGTTGTCCAGACTCTTATCTCTTTAACTTTTGCAGGCTACTACATTTACACTGAGAGCTCAAGCAGGTCAACCAATGACTCAGCTCGCATCATCAGTACAAGTGTGACTGTCACAAACAGTGGCATTTGCCTGGCCTTCTGGTACAACATGTATGGTAGCGACATAGGGGCACTTAACATCTATGCACAACAAGGAAGTATGTATCTCTTTGCCTCTATATACTAAATTATCATTTCTTTGCTAGTTTACTTTTGCCCTAGGAAACATAAACATATTATATGAGGAAGATCAAAAACACCTTAAAGTCTCCAATCAGTGGATAATTATATCAAATATCAAGTTCTGAAATCAACAGAGCTAGGAAAGTAGCAGGAGTTTTGCACATACAGATATAAAAACTATCATTTCTTCCCGTTACTTTCTTTAAGCATAGTCAATAAATTTGCTGACATTTGAACCAGTTTCGTGGACTTTTACATTACTGTATGAGTCAGTTATATTCTGTTTATCTCAGATTAACTCCTTTGATGGTAGTTTAATCAGGTTATTTAATAGGAATATTAATGTGTAATCTGTATGTATGAACCAAAAACCAGCATTGCCTGATCAAGCAATGTTTTGTTTTCCTGTGCTCAGACAATCTAGGAACTGCTCTGTGGACAAGGCTAGGTGAGCAAGGTCAGGACTGGCAGGCAGGCTTCTTGCACATTGAACCAAGCACACTTCCCAGCGGTAGTAGTACCCAGATCAAGGTATTCATATTCATATCAATTCTTTGATATATTCATTACACATTCTGAGAAAGACAGCTTTCTCATCCCCCAGTTCCATTCCTTTCTTGTTGGCAGAAAAATCCAGAAGAGAGAAAGAGATAATTTGGAAAAACATTGGTGTTTATATGACTATGTTAAATAACATTATTAGATGATGAGTGTCCCAAGAAAATTACATTTGTTATGTCATTGTTTCTATGAATTTTTTTGTTAAAACTCCAAGCAACACATGTTTTAATATTTCCTTCCATTTTTTTGTCCTGTCCTTTCTGAAACTATCTTATACAAAACACATTTTATTGTGATACTTTATGAATATCTCTCGTATGGGTTTCTAAGTGCTGGATCTAGATATTTCATATAATTTTATAATTTCATTATTGGAGCTCTTATAATTGAGTTGTATTAACTATACATATTAAGTAATGTCTCTTACAGTTGGTGTTTGAGGCACTTCTGACCAGTGGCTATCAAGGTGACATAGCATTGGATGACATCTTACTCAGCACTGGGAACTGCATAGAACAAGGAGGTAAGAACAGAGGAGGATGCACCTAGCATTTGTGACAGAGAAAGCTGATCAACATGGACTTTAAATCAGATAAATACCTGTTCTATATTCTGTGTTGCAGTTCATGAAACTGTTATCCCTTAACTCCTACAGTTACCTTATTGTTCCTCATCACATTTTGTGGAACACAGGGTCTCATCAGTAGTTTTCCTCTTTCCTCAGCTGTAGTGATCTTTTTCACATCCTCCCATATCAAGTTCGTAGCCTTGAATTTTGCATGCAGGCTTTTTCTTTTAATCTGATTAAGACCTCCTCTTTTTTCTCTTTCTTTTCAAACTCCAATCAGAATCCTCTTAAAAGACATTTGTTTCCTATTTCTACAACGTGTGCCTGGCCCAACATGATTTTCCCCTAAAGTAAAATGAACTTGAAATAACAATCAATCTTGTAGTACTTGGGAATGTCATTATTGTGTCATGGAGACCAGAGAAATAAAAAAATTATCAGCTATTCACAATGAAATAAATGAGGTTGGCACTAATTTTTGGCATTTCATTATTCCATCAGGAAACATGATCAGTCTCATCATATGAGATTTTTCAGTCACGATCAAATTACTTGACTGGTGTAAGGAAAGAAATTTGGCCATGTTAGATGCATAGCTGTCTGTCAGCTTAGTGTTCGATCAGTTGTTCTGTTTTCATGGTTTTCCCAAATGGAAATATCTTGATGTTATTTCACAGGAACCTGTGGTTTTGACACAAGTGACATGTGTGGTTTCACCCAAGATCAGTTTGATGACTTTGACTGGACCCAGACGTCAGGCAGCACATTATCCGGTGGTACTGGACCCAAAAATGATCATACCTATGGCACAAGTGCAGGTAATTTCTCAAAACATTGATAATCTGATAACAGCCTGAAGCATTTCATCAGCTGTGGATGAAATCCTGTGGAAGGATTTTTTTTTAAATGAAAATTTCACTGCTGTGATTATGAGTTGTTTGCAGTTTCGAGTTTTATCCTTTTATTGCTCAATTCAATTAAATTGCTAATTCAACGTACACCTAGTACTGTACTGCAATTTTGCTAAGTTTGCCACCAGATTTTTTTTTCCGAAAAACAAGTCATGGAGTTGAAATGACTGATTCTATTTTTTTCTCTCACTTTATCTTCCAGATTTTTCTACTGTTCTTATTTTTATTTCACAGGGGAAATAAAGACAAATATTTCTGTTTTCAAATTTGCCTGCTGAAGCTTTTTAATTAAATACTATTTTTTTCTAAGCTGAAGTAAAATAGGACTATGATGTCTGCTTGTACCCTAATCGTTTGAGTAAACTATACCTGTGTGAGGCAGTTTAACAGATATTTCAAGGAATGAACTCTGTAGTGATATTGCTATGTGCTGCAATCTTCATTTTAATTTTGATGCAGGAACTAAATATTTAGGAGTTAATATGTAGAGATATTGAGATTTATATAGAATTTGATCTGGCTTTCCTGTACATCTGTCTAGGCCGTGGACCGGTACCAATCCGTGGATCAATTAGCTATTTTTTTCAAAATCACATGACCTAGGAAACATCGCTCACATGTGGCTTTGTTTATATGATGTGACAAGTTTGAGA
>JBCAUA010157090.1:0-22199 GCA_038406235.1 Peronia verruculata | reverse complement strand
CAGGACACGAAGATCGAAAACCCGCATTTTTTCAGTGACTCAACGGTCCCCTGGCTTCCTGTGGGTAGGGAAGCCCGTCGTCTAGCCTTCTCGGATAAGGGCGAATATATTTCGGAGGTCCCGTGTGTACGTTACGTATGTTAAAGAACCCTTGGCAGTTGAAAATCGATGTAACAGTGCTGTTGTCCGAGCAAAATTTCCAAATTCCAAATTTCTACCCTCAAATTTCTCAGCAAAAATTGACAACTTCTAAAAAAAAAAAAAAAGCAGAGATAATCCTATCTCTAACATCTTAGGCTTGAAAGATTTAAGAAAAACAATAGCGCCTCTTACGTTGCCTCTCCTCACCCCGCCCGCCCCGAACACATAGGCATAGGCCCATAAAGCCAATAATTATATTTGTAACGTAAAGTAATTTTTTTAACATACACATGTAAATTCTATGGATGTTCACACCACGCTTTGAATGCTAAAGACGTTGGGCAACGTCTGAGTTTAGATAATTCAGAAATGTCATATTTTCATTTGGTGGACCTATACATTAATTGTGTATTTGGTTTATTCAAACGTTCACTCTTAACCCTGTGTGTGTAAGACAGGCTTAGATTTAGGCATAATTATTATTTTATTATTGTTTCCTGCATAGACATTACTGTTCTGTCCATGTCTTCCTGCTTCTTCCGACTTTTTGAATTATCAACATGGCGCGCGCCATATGCAGATAGATAGGCTAGAGAGCCGGTGTAAAAACTCACAGGCACAGTGAACTCCGAGTCGCACACTACTAAATTGAAGTTGGCTCAAGCTAGAACCCATATCGATTTATCAGATAATAATATATATACCTAGTGTGGTCATATCTTGATATGGAGAATAAGGTGAGTTACTGCCTCCCTCAGTCTTATTATTCATATCTAGGGCCTACAGATCTAGATCTAGATCTAGATCTAGCTAGATTTAGAAAAAATAGAATCTAGATCAATCGTGGATTTGTGGTCCCGAGGAATCGATACCCCTGATGCCCAGCCCTGAAGTACGAATCGATACTGCGGCCTATTCAGAAGGCCTATAGACTACCAAATAATAGCCTAGAACAACCCCGCTGGCTTAACCTGCTGGGACCCTCGACAGCGTTAGAGTGGACTTGCGCTGGTTAAGGGTCTCATACATGTTAACATTATGGAGGACCGTCATCCACTGGTTGGATCTACATGTTAGCGTTAGGGTGGACTTGCGCTAGTCAAGGGCCTCATGCATATGTTACCGTTTGGGAGGACCGTCATCCGCTCGTTGAACCTAGGCTAGAATCTACATGATAGCGTTAGGGTGGACTTGCGCTCGTCGAGGGTCCCAGCAGCTTAAGCCTGCGGGGTTGTTCTAGGCTACTATTTGATATGAATCAATAGGCTGCAGTATCGCACTTCGCAGTATCGATTCGTACTTCGGGGGCTGTGCATCGGGGGTATCAATTCCTCGGGACCACAAATCCACGGTTGTGCCTAGATCTATATAGATCTAGATCTAAATCTAGATCTAGATCTAGATTCTAATTCTAGAACTAGATCTAGATCAGTCTAGATCTAGATCTAGAATCTAGTAACTATCTAGATCTAGATCTGGCACTACCGTTCTTTAGTGGTCCCGACTTCTCGCGCAGCCGGGAGTGCAGCCCGAAAGTACAAATGGCACATATCAATACTGCGATGATTATAAATGCTTAGTTAAGTCACTTGGGCTATTAGAATGTATTCCGTGTAACAAATAATAGAACAACCCTGCTGGCTTAACCTGCTGGGACTCTCAACCAGTGCAAGTCCACCCTAATGCTAACATGGTGGTCCTCCCTAACACTAACATGTATGAGACCCTCAACCAGCGCAAGTCCACCCAAGTGCTAACGATGAGTGGGTGACGGTCCTCCCAAACAATGCTAACATGTAGATCTAGTTGATATGTGCCATTTGTTCTTCTGGGAGGAAGGGGAGGGGGTTATGACCCTTTCTAACAATACCTTGAACCCCAATGTCATTGATGGAAAGTGTTTTTATGCATCCTGTCCCCGTATTCGATCAAATACTGTGAGGATTTACCACTGCATATAACAACCAGATGGAGCTAAATCCTGGTTGACCATCAGTCAAACACGGTAGAAAGGACATTTGTCTCTCCCCCAGGGCAAAAAATGAGTCAGAAGTCAATCAGGAAGAATTCAAGTTGCAGTCGTTTTTAACTATTTTCCAGCTGAGATATCTATCAAAATTTTGTATTTGTTCTCCACAAAACAAAAATTCAGCTATTTCTAACTTGAAAAGAAAAATTGTTATCTCTGTCCAATATCTGAGTCAGAAAATAGTTAAAAACGGCCATAACTCGCAATCGCCTACAGCGAAGTCAGACTCACTGCCCTGGACACAAGACATGTCCACTTTTATACGTGTTATATATTAAGAAAAGACAGGACTTGTAAATAAAAACCCAAAACCATATTTTTGAGCAGATATACCATATTTTAGGACACGCTCTCTCCTTGATTACTGTCAAGAATAGTATTGTCATTGTTTATTGTATCAAATGACAGTTTTTTTGTTTGAATATTTGTTGGAATTGTTATATATTTATTTTAACATATATGCAACAATTCAGTGAGTTCTTGAGTGTTGTCTGCAGTAATGGGGAAATGCTGATTCTGTATGAAAATAGGACAGCAGGATTAAATGATGATATAAATGTGTGCAAATTTACATGATTGGTATTCATATTATAACCAATAAAACATTTTTTGTATATGACACTAGATCAAACAATATGGTTGTGTGACACATTTCAACCTGAGCAAAAAAAAAAAAAAAAATTAAAACAATACCAATCTACATAAAATATAAGGAGTACATGCATTTGCCGGATTTAAAAAAATAGTATAGAGGTGCTGGTTTTCTCAGCACACTGGCTCACTTGAACTTGAAATACCTGCCATTTTGCCTGATAGGCTTAAACCCTCTTTTGTTCATTTGATATTGAATTTATTCATATTCGGATCCAGTAATTATTAATCTATTTTAATTCTTTGTCATCATTTCTAGACCCATCCTAGATTTTATACTGGGAGGAAGAAATGTGTCTTACTTTTTTTTTTTCTTTTTTTGACAGAGTCCATCCTTAGAGTCGTTTCTCCAGCATGGTGATACTCCAGGACCACGAGCAGAGCAGATTGGCAAGACGTTTAAAAGACGTAGCTCAAATATCAATGTGCAAAAATGTAAGGTGCTGGACAAAATGAATATTGAATAGCTTGTATTTCTCAGATATATATAGCCACAGAATGATGAAAACAAGAATTATCGACAATGCGTGGTAAACGATAATAAATAAGAGCCCTTTTTTTTTTTGTTTGAAAACTTAAGTTATTTTGATGTGACACGATCTCCATGTATTTATTTTTATAGCCACTTTTTACAAAGACTTGCGTAGTTTTTCATTATGCTCTTATTACAAAAATCAGTCTTACATCACATTAGGCAGAAATTAATTGAAAAGGAAGACAAATGAAAAGTCATATACTTGTGGAACAAAAAAAAAAGTTCTGTCTTGAATTATAATGCAATGTTTCATGCAAGTTATGGTCCATAAAGATGAGCCATGTGCAAGTCTCAATAGGATAATGGTCATTGTTCTAATTTCTTCTAATAATGTGTATCATTCAGGATATATTAAAAAAAAAAAATCTGTGAATAACCAATGCAATATGATGATGGATAAAATTATTGTGTTGAAATTAATGAAGCACCCTCGAAAATAATGTCACCGAATATAGTGCAGAGAAGCTTTACCTGTTATGAGACTGAGCAGAAAAGAAAGAAAAGGGTTTTATCTGTGAATTCACTTCATAGAGATCAGTGCTAATTGCTATGTATGTGCTACATGAGGTCATGGAATTACTAGTCTTTTTGGATAAAACATCTTTTTAAATACTCTTGAGATATTAGAGTGAAAAGTAACCTTTTTTATCACTCATGTTTATTTCAGCCATTCAAATTCTTGAAGAAGCAGTGGCACCATCTATCAATCGTCCCACAAGAATACCAAGAGGATTTCGGAATACATCATGTATGAAATATGAATCAGACTTTACATTTATTAGCTTCCTTGAATACATCACAACAAATTCCATTTCTGTCTATTCGCCCTTTCTGAGTCGGATTGGAGATTAATGGCATGCTGTATCATACGTTAA
The DNA here is from genome assembly GCA_038406235.1 of Peronia verruculata. NCBI lineage: Eukaryota > Metazoa > Mollusca > Gastropoda > Systellommatophora > Onchidiidae > Peronia > Peronia verruculata. The sequence continues at coordinate 17,968 of JBCAUA010157090.1, read as the reverse complement.
CATCAGTTATGACAATGGTTTTACAAGTTAGCTACACCAAAATGTTATAGTAGTGCAAATCAACATAACCAAAGCAGGAAAGCTCTTGTTTGATTGGGGTGAAGAGGGATGAGAGGAAATGTTTGTCATACAAAAACCGACAAGGCCATACTAGCTGGCAAATGTTGTCACACATCTGGAACTTGCTTTGCAGGACGAACAGCAAATGGTGCTTTGCAAATATGTTGGCCGTATATCTCGATCAGTATCCCCCTAACAAAGATTTGCTTTTAAAAGTGGCAAGCATGGAGAAAAGGTCAATCATTAATATACTGAAGATAGTTTTGACAATTTGCTCACCACTCGCATGTTTTGATTTTGCTATCTTCACTTTTAATGTCACCAGCTTGCATGTTTTGTGCCGAAGTTTGGTGGAGGAATGGTGGGTTAGAAAGATAGAGGGAGAGATTGCATCGCTGATTGATAGCTCTTCTACTTGACCATGACAGCAAGTAAGATGCAGTCTCAGTACCGTTGCCACAAGCAAGAACAATATGTCAGAAATTTTGTGCAAAATGAAAATCATAGTATTTGAAAGAAAGTTCAATTTATAAAAGCATACAGTACAAGTAGGTTTATTGTAAAATTGATATAATGTGTGGGATAATAGAAATGCTCCTATTTCATAACGTTGTGTTTTTTTTTTTTTTTTTATGATAGATTTTTGCACCTGGAGATATAATTGTGGAAAAAAGCAATGAAAACTTGCTGGCAGTACTATGATAAATTCACATACACTTAATATTTTTAATGGTTTATTTGGTTTTCTTGTATGTCTGAGAGTGTGTGTCCATTACATGTACTCTAGATACGCCTGTGCGACTGGATACAGAATTTGCTGCAGATGCAAGTGATCTGTTCATGTTTACCCCAGCCAAGAAACGTTCCACAACGCAGTTGCCTGTAAGTGTATGAAACATTGAGCCCTTGCTTCAGGTTGTTTGAAAAAATTCCTATTTCTAATGTTGTCGGTTGAGAACTGTGTTCGTGGTTTATATATTGCTCTTGTACTTCATCATTTTTTTTATTTTTTTTTAAGCAACTTTACATTTGCTACAACTGTGAGAAATTTCCTTTAATAGTAAATTCTAATATTTTGCCTAAAATGAGTAAAATTTTGCCTAAAATCAGCACTTCTCATACATTTATATTTTAAAAACAAAACAACTAGAAATATGTATGAGGGATGATCAGTTATAAATCCCTTTGACTAGGAAGGAATGGTCAGAATTTCATGAAATTTTGCATGCTCACTTTCACTTTTCTACATTCCTCGCATATTGTTACCTTTTTATGATTTATCTGGCCCCGCGGAATATTGCATTTCAACATGACAAAAATTGCATTTGAAACACTAAAACTTGTGTGCAAATATCCCTCAAAATTGAAAAAAAAAAAATTGCAAGTTAAACAGAGAAAAAATTTTTTTCGCTGACCACACAGTTTTAGCCGAATTAGCCGATGAGTCATTTTTATTGTAAAGTTTGATAACAGTTCTTGTATAATAATTTCAATTACAATAGTATCAATTCCTGCAATATTCGTGAAACATCTGAGATTTGATGTTTCATTGCTTTTTCTTTCTGTTCATAAGTGTCACCGTTTCGGTATCCACTGGAGAGCTGTTTCACAGAATAGCAAAAATGATATTGCCAGTCATAAATCATTTACGGTACTGACAAGAAAATCAACATCAGAAACCACTTTCCACAAAAGTTCACTTGCCACAAATTTGCTATAAATCTCTTGGCATTTTTTTTGTTTGTTTTTAGCTATAAGAAAGAAAAAAAAAAAAATCAGTATTCTGTTGTGGCAAAATCTGATTGAAGCTAAAGATGGAAAATCTCCTTTCAAATTTAACCTCTGCAGAATTTATCAGAGACACTTCCCTCTGAACGGCAGTTAGAAGCTTCCATCTTACTAACACTTATCCTAAAAAATGGACTTGGAAGCCTACAAAGTTAAAAACAGTATATCTAGACTAAGCCTGCTTGTGTGTTTGTTGTCTAAAATCCTAACAAAACACTGCTAGATTTTGACAGCCTCTTTCTGCTACTTGTTTGTCTCTCCATTTTCAGCGAAGTGTTTCGATTGCGTTTAATATCTAGACTAGATCTAGATCTAAATCTATCCAGGAGACCTTGCAAAACAGTTGATATGCACCACTAGCATAATTTTGAGTAGGGAAGTAACCTCTGTTTGACTGCACTTTTTTTTTTGGTGACTTTTTTTGTTGAAGAATCAATCCATCATAAGAGATCTCTTAGGGACTTCTTACAGAACAGTAAACCCACCATACAATCTAAATCTACCGCTTCCCAGTGTCATATGAACATAAAAACTCAATGATTTGAAAATGGACACTACTCCCGATTACTAGGGGATTGAGTTTATGCTCGTCATTGAACAGATTTCCGGTTTTTCTCCTCATTTATATGGGGAAAAGGCAAAAATTGCAACAAAAAAAAAATTACGCTGAGGTACAAAATCGTGGCCGCAACGCGTTTGCAAGTGATACAATTTTCTGGAGGGCCAGATTTATCGTTTGTATATCTTAGGATTTCTTTCATGCATTGTAAGGAATTGTAGTTGTCTGCTTTAATTGCAATCTGAAGATAAATTATCTTACAGGCATCAGATGATTATGGTGCTCAGGTTTTCTCTCCGAAATTTAATGCCACTCCTAGACGACCCACAGATGAAACAACATTAGGGGTAAGGTTACTGTATTTATCATTTTAAAAAAATATATATATTTATACATATGTTATCATCAACACTGGTTTACATAATTTTCCTGTCCAACACATATGGAGGTATTTGGCTTTGTGGCAGTTTAGCTTGTCTGGAGGTCATATGCTGTATAACTAAGTGAAGGAATAGTTGGAAATATTTTTATTCATTGCATGCAACATCTTAGTAGCTGCTGATACAAGTTCATCCGAACTTAATTTGAATAGCCTTTGAATCTGAGTTAATTTTTTTGTGATGTCTTCAGGAAGCTCATTTATCACTCTTCAGAAAGTTCTGTGGAACTACATTACTGTTGAACATAGACAATTTTGTCAAGGATTACTTTGTAAGTTTATTTATAAGATGAGTTTTTCTTAATGAATGAATGTGGTAATGTCTATATCCTCATGCCACAATTATTTAGTCCACAAGTAGATCTGAATTCATGTCACCAACTCATGTTCCCTACAATGAGGATATACCAGGATATGAAAAAGGCGGCGGAATGAAATTGTATAATTACTGATAGTTGTTTTTGGTCATGAGTAATTCTTGTTATTCAATTGGTATCTGTACAGATGGAAATGACTGAGGATATCACAAGTACTAGAATATCTCTATTACCTGATGAAGATACAGGAAAAGTTGGTAAGTTTCTCATGATTCAGTGGAAGTCTTGTGCCACTTTGTTTGTTTGTTTGGTTTGCTGCTGATTGAAATATTTTTTAGACCTGACATGTGTCTTATTGTTTAGATTACAGTGGACAACAGATGATGAGTTGGTGTTGGTAGAGGAGTAGACATAAGATCAACTCACATGTAGTTTGACTCATCCTTATCCTTCAAAAGACTACAAAACTAAAAATAGGCATTGCTAATTTGGAATGATGTGTTGTCTTGCATCAGAATGGTTACTGCCCCTTATGCATTACTTCATTGAGCATCAAACTTGCTCTCTTGCATTCTTGTTCAGTGGGATCTACCTACCCTTTGGTTGAATTATAGCTGATGATCGACATCTGTTGTCATTGGTTGTATTTATTTTACTCTTGTGCAATCTGACAATATCCTCTGCTACCAACCCTACCTCCTAAGCATTCAGTATAGCGTGATCACCACACATAGCTTTGTCTCCCTCTAACACTTCTTCCACTGCTTCATGATATAAACACTGTGCATGTATTAACTCTAGAACTGCGACCCAGCCTAAGGGCTACAATGCCCTGTGGCGGGCCTTGCCAGACTTGTCAGTCTGGATCTTTGTGCTAGTACTTCGCTTCAGGGTGTTTTTCCTGACTGTGGAGACTCCGCCTTGGCTTCGGAGTGGCACAATGCATGCCACCCAAATTGACCACCTTGCTGACGAATGCCTTCTGCTAATCCCTCCCCTAGCTCCACCCTTTCTTCACATGTAATAATATATGCAATGAACCAATGGTAAGAGAAAGGATTGTATTTACAAAGACATGTCAGTTTCACATGGTCATTTTATCACCCCTTGTCCCACAGACCATTCTCATTACAGATATGCTCATAACCTAATGTAACTGCTTGGACGAAACCACTTCACACAGGGATATATTTACATTTGCATTATAGAATCTCAGCGTTAACTGCAAGCTATCATCCATGTGACCATGTGGACTTAGATAAATCTTTTTAGATCAGACCGGCACATGTTGATGGGGCAGCACTGACCACAAGAAATATATACAAGTGATCTAATGATGGCATAGAGTGAGAGCACAAGAGAGCTATCTGATATATAAACTAACAGATACATAGGCTACCCTAGCTTTCATTCATAGCAATTATAGCTCACTTGTACTCTCAACAGCTTGATCACTGGTTAATGCAAAACTTATTGAGTGGGCCAAGTAGTCAGGGGAGTCTACATTATTGTTCAATATGGTACACAAACAAAGAGATGCATGTATTTGATACTCACTTGCATCATAACATACAATGCAGTTTCTTTTTATTGTAGTTTCGGACTACACAAGTAGGCCATGTGGCCATAGATTTCTGTTCTTCTCTTCTCTTCAAGAGATTTCATCTTTGGGCATGGAATTTCTCAGTTCTATTGGGTAAAGTGTCCTTTACCTTGTGAAGGAGTGGTTTTGTTTTTGAGCCGCATGTATTTATTATGGAATAATTTGACAAAACTGAGGCTGATAAACACCAGGTTAAAGCGACATGATGAGAAATATCAACAGCACAACAAGGAACCCCCATGGTTAAACATAGGCATCCCATGCAGGGATTCGCTTTACCTGTTGTATAAATGTGGGACATGCAGTTGTAGGATTAGTACTGTTATATTCCACACTAGCTTATTCCAGGTTACAAGTGATGAGTATATCCGGGGGGACTTCTCTGTTCTCATTTTGGCTGCAATGAGTAACTAGATCTAGTTGGCTAAAGAATGATTTACAAGTGGGGAGGGGGCATAGAAAGATGAGTCCTTTTTCTTAGCATCTCTTTGTCACCTGTTCATGTAGGATGGACTCTTGGAGTCTGCTGAGGATGGCATCTGCGTGTGAACCATGGGAGTTCCCCACATTAAAGATGATCGCCCACACTATGTTTCTTATGGGAATTTTGTGTCACTTTTTCTCAGCTAGGAGGGGGACATGAAAAGTAAGCTCAGAGCATCCCCTACCAGACACTGGAAGATCCATGGGTGGGGTGTGAAAATAAAAAAGAGACAATGTGCATTCACATTCATTCTGATTACGTAGTCTGATAGAGGGTTTAGTGAGTCTAGTGCAGTGAGTCATTTTGACAGTTATAATCAACCTACAGTCGCTTTACCTCAGGGACTGAAATCTGTAGTGAAGAGGTGTCACACAAGTCGCCATTTGTTACATTGACTCAAGCATTGATTGTTAGAAATTCATGGCTTCAAGTTTAAGAATTTGACGAATTAACATAATTATAGAATGGGGATGTCAAAATTTTCGGATTTTTAGAAACAAAAAAATTTTTAAAAAGAGTTTGACATCCCTGATAGAAGCAATTTTGTCATAGTACCTCGTTTATATTTTATCACAACTATCATGCATGTTAACATCAAATGTATTAAAAGGTACAGTCAAGTCTACTCAAACCAAACTGATAATTCAAATAAAAATGAAACAATAAATATTTTTCCTCTTTGTGCCCATTAAATGCCTATCACATAATTGAAACCATCACTGTTAGTTTCCTTTAAATCGAACCGGTCAGTGCGGCCACGAGGTAAAAACCGGCTTTTGTTTTCTCCACATGGTTCACACCTAACACAGAAAACAGTGGGGCGAGAAGGAATAGGCAATTTACATACATGTATTGTGAATGTGCCCCATGTCGTGGCGTTAAGTGGGCCTGTCATCCCTGTTTTTATTTTTTTGGGGGGGGGGGGGTGGGAATGTACGAGGAGCAGGGATGCTGGGTTATAGTTTCAGTTTTGGTAAGCTTTTCAACCTTCTGTCGTGGTAGTTATCTCAGCAGTGCGATGCTGGAGCAATCAATTGATAATCATGCATTTTACTGAGCCTTACAGTAAAGGTAGATACGGTCAAATACGTGCATGAACAGTACTTTCTGATACTTCGTGTGTAGGCACCTCAGTAACTATAAGACATTGCACCTTTGCTACAATCACTTTCTACATTGTTTTAACACTTTGATGCTGTAGGTCTAGTCACTTTCTACAGCATGCTTGCTCTTTCGCCTGCAGTTGACTAGCTTTATTTCATAGACTAGATCTACGTGATGGCTTCCTCTAACCCACTGAAGAGAAAGAAGCTGGCTCTTTCCTCTGAGTGGAAATTTTCAGAGGTGATGTCCAAGAAGGCCATAGCTGTAAAGTATGGAATTCCGCAAATACACTGATAACGATATTTAAAAATCGTGAGCATGTGGAAAAAGTGGCAGCCTTCTCTTTTTTTTTTGCCCCATAGGTCATTTGAGAGTTGCTTCCTTTCTTAAAAAAAAGCTGGAAAATGAACTCTCATAAATGGAACCGGTTGGGGTGGTCCTCAGCAAATTTGATTTTAAGCGGACTTGACTGTATATTCATATCATTGTGTCATATATGTCTTCTTTTCAAACTCTTCTGCACAGCATCATCAGGTCTCTTCAGCTCATTCAAAAAAGTTCATCAACAAAATGAAAATTCACATCAGGTTATGGACTTGCTGTCAGATTATGAGTCTGCATGCACTGAACAGGTCAACACTTTGAAGAAACTTAGTAAAGGTGTGACAAAAAGTAAACTCCAGTGAGTATCGATTTTACTACTCCTATGAAATTATGAAATAGCATTTGTTTCAACATGAGGAGCTTTTTTTTTTTTTTTTTAAATTTCATTGCAGTTATTCTTTGTCATTTAAGTGAAAATGTAGAAAAGCCTCATTATTATCAGTTATGTTACATTTATCGACACAATGCTTGAAATGGAAAGTTTTTGTGTCAGATTGTGGAAATGGTGATCATGCTTTTAATTTCTTTGCTGACTGCTCAGACATAGTTATGCATTCTCTGTAACCTTTATTGCATTATATTATAACCAAATTTGCTTTTTTTTAATTTTTAAAAAGATCTAATTTGTGAGTTTTATTTTTCTGATAGTGATTCAGTTACGTTGCATTCTCTTTTATTTTTTCCAGTTTGTAAGGCAGTTGTGTTATTCTGTGAGATTTGATGATCAGTCAGCTATGTGAAGAAAACAGTCTTAAATTGAATGATTATTTTTCTTATAATTGTCCTGTTTTGGTTGTTTGCTCGTAGATTCCGTAAAGCAATGACCACATTTGACATTCTGCAACATGAGAAAAACACCTGGAAACTGCTCCACTCCTTGTACAAGGACAGGTTAGAGACAGAGGCAAAAGATAATGTGCTGGATGATCAGATGGATGATGATGATACATCAGAAAAACTGGTTGTGAGTTTTCTTTTTCTTAGTGTCAGTAGACAAATTTTTGTGTAATGTTTTTCTTAAATTTATTTTTCTATAACTTGTATTTTTGTTATATTCTCAGTACAATGAATAAGTTGTATTACAAATATAAACTTCAGAAAAGAGATAATTCAAAATTTAAATTGGTGACAGTTTATATTTCTTTTGAGCAGCATTTTGACCGTGTATAAGAAATGAAGAGAGGCGTCTCTTGCGAAGGCCTTCACTGCTGGATTTTATAGTCACATGCAAATTTTCGGCGTCCTATGCCTCCTCAGGCTCTTGACTGATGAAAAAAAACAATAAACCATCACTGAACTTGAAAGAAGAGACAAATGAACTCAGTCACCTGATATTTACTTGAATGACTACTGATCACAGCCGCCATACCTCCCTGAATATTTCACACCTCTGCTGGCTCGCACAGGCAGTGATATCTCCTCACACCACCGGTTTCCTCCACACTCCTGACCTGACACATACAAGCCAGTAATTTCTCCACAAACATCAGTCAAGAGCCTGACAAGTGCGTAGGACGCTGAAAATTTGCATGTGACAATAAAATCCAGCAGTGAAGTGCTTTTTGCAAGAGACTCCTCTCTTCATTTCTTAAATTGGTGAGTTTAGTGAAATAATAACAAAATAACCAACAACCAAACAAACAAGAAAGAAATATACACCTCTCTGTGAAGTGTTGATAAGTTAAGCTTATACAGCTTGTGTTATTTTTTTAAGAAGTGTGTTTTATATCTACATATGAAACTGTAAAATCTCATTTGAATTGTAAATTCTATATACCTGTTAAGAGGAAAATAAGTGAATAATTTTTCTCTGCAATTTTTATCAGATGAAAGGTGAAAGAAATTCCCCATTAATTTTTTTTTTTTTTTTGCCATGAAAAAAATAGTTTATTTTAGATTAAAAGACTGATTTTTTTTTGACCTTATAACTTATGCCAAAAATCTAAATCTATCTTTTTGATGAATTGTTTCAGGTTTGGTCACTTAGTGAGCAAAATATTGCAAATCGTTTATTTGAAAGAGATGTGGTTGTTAGACAGGGTCAGGTATGTAGTTTATATATGTCCTGTTCCATATGTTCAAGTTGTTTTTTTTTTACTGATACACTTTGTGTATAACTAAGGAATTGTCTACTTTTAAAAAAAAAAAATTATCAGCAGCTCAAAGAAACAGCGTTGCAAACCTAGACGTGAACAATATCTTGCTATTTTCATTGACTGAATATCTATTTGGCACTGGATTACAGTACTTGTTATATTATTCCCTCTAACAGTCCTAAAGCTAGTTTAAGCTAGATTCAGATCTAGGCAGGCCAGATGTGGGTCTTTAGTTCTACATCTTTGACTGGGCAAAGACAACCATGTCTGCCTAAAACAGTAAATTCCACTGCAAAACTTCATATATTTAGGCTTAGGATAAATCCTGTGAATGTATCTTTCTTGTCAGTTTGTAGATAATGTATCAGTTATTATTGGTGAGAAGGGAATGAATGCGAAAAAAAATTCAGAAAACTTTGTACTTGATTCATGTTACCCACTGGAATTCTCATATCAAATATATTCTTTCCAACAAGTAGCCTTAATTTATTTGCAGATTAGTCAACAAACTAATATGATTTAAGATCATTCTTATGAATTATTAGAAAATACACCACATTTTCAGACCTGCCAACCCTCCCACATTGTGCTGATCATCCCACATTTCAACACTGTCCCACCTTCCCACACCGCGAATATAAATCCCCGCATGCAGACGAATATGGATATTTTATACTAGTTTTTCTGCATTTCATGCTTGGTGTTAATCTGAATGCTGCCAGAGCATAGTTTTCATGCACATTCTCACAGTCCAGCATGAAAATTGAGTTCTTTTGTTTTCTGCTATGGGCAGAGCCTAGTCCAGACATGTAGTGTTATGTGTTACACCCCGCCCATCTCATCCTCATGCTAAGAGGTTGTAACTGATGTTCACGTACACTCATCATTCATGATTTGACATCGCTTTTCCCATGATCGTTCATGTAGTTTCCTTTTGAATCTATATTTTGGATTAACTGTGGTGTCCCATCCCCCCCTTTGTTGTGTTATCACTTTTAGTCTGCTTGTTGCTGACCACAATGTTAACGATGTAGATCTAGATTCATCTTGGGATCTTTCACTCAAAAGTTTGGTTAGATGCCTATGGCGTCTTTACGCGTACGTTATCAGACAGAAGACGACCGGCTGTCCACAGCATGCATCATGATGTAAGCCTACTGATCTTGTCTACTTACTTCACGTGAGAGAGATGAAATAAAAAAAAGCGATTCCAACATAATTTTGGTGTGAAATTTAACCAGCCTGTCATTCTATTCGAATGACGCTGTCAACACTTGTGACAGAGGTTTTCTCACTCACGAGCAGTTTCTCTGTCTATGAAATGGTTATTATGCCTACAAGTACTTCGTTTTGTGATAGCTATCACTATCACTGCCAGAATTTAACCTCTTCACTGCCATACATCAGCTATAGCCCAGTCATTTTTCCTCTCTCCATCGATTGCTATCCCCCACCCGCACTTAGTCTTCTGCTTTCGCCTGGACTATCAGAACCATCAAGAATCCATTGTTCACAATGACTAATTGTTACATGCAGAAGCACATAGATGTGACACGCCGGTCAGTGATTAGAGCATTGGATCAAAGGGAAAGCAGGGGTGTTGGGTGGCAGGGTGACCGTGAACCTACCACATATTCCCCTTTTCACCCTGCAGTGAAGTGGTAGCATGCCCTCTCCTTCAGAAATGTAAGAGGATGGCACAAAAGAATAGAAATGTGTGCAATGAATTTCTAAACTTTTGTAAATAGTGCAAAATCCACAAGATCTGTACTTGAATTAAAGTAAACCTGTTCACTATGTTATGAATCTACAAAGAATGTAAGAAATGCAGCTCTAACTTAATGTGTGATTTTTATACCAAATGCAACCTTAAGTTCACACGTGGATTTTCTATTGATTTGTTATGTAATACATAGTAAGTCTAAGTGGGAACTATGAGTCTGTAAATTTCGCTCCTTTTCCCTCATTTTTGAGTCAGATATCCCTCTTCCGCTGTCATGAGGGTAGGCAGGTCTGCATTTTTGATAGCTGAATAATGAGTTCACATCATGACTGATCAAATACGAGTAGTTGCAGACTCAATCTAAATATGATGAAAAAAAAAAACCCACTCAGTTGAAAAAAGGGGGGGGGGGGAGGCATTTCAAAGCTGAGTATCAGCAACTATCTCGTAAGTTACATAATGTGATGCATCAGGACAGACAACTGCTGCCTGGCAAAATATATTTGTGGTATCAAGAGGGAGTTCTAAACATTGTTCCTGTTGTGTTAAATTTATCCTGAACTCGAGGAAACTGACCATTCAGCAGCACTAGAATGTGTAAGGCTTTCCTAGTTACTATGGAACCTATTTATTAACCGAACTAATGATTGGTTGTGGCATTGACAACTGCCAAACTCTTAAACCACCATAGAAATCAACTTCAAATTCATACCTTCATGATGTTTTCAAAAACATGGAAAACTGTGTTGCTGTAGATTACCCAGTACTGAAGATCTATGTTACTGAATTTTGACATTCTCATAATGTTAGATTTCAAGCTCTCTGAAAGGGGGGGGGGGGTTGACTCATTTCTATTGATTCTGACTCACCTGGCATGTAGATCTTATATCAAATTATAGCTCAGAAAACACTCTTTTTAACTATATCAGAAAACATAATTTGACCTACATGTACCTTAGTCATCAAACTATCACATTGTGCCACCTATTTAGTTAAACAGTTGTGAAATCAGTTTTATGTTCTGCTGTAAAAAATTAGCAAACTGTTTAACACAATTGTCATTGAGAATACAAAACTTGTATTTTTTCTTGTCCTGCAGCTTGTTGTGGATTGGTTGGAAACTTGTGCCTTTGAGAACTTGGACACTTACTATAGTCATGCAAAATTTTTTGTTGATCAACCAGTGTCATGGTCAGTTGAAAATATCTGATAAGGTCAAAATCCTTTCTTGTATATTTACATCAGGAACAGCAAAGAATCCAAAAATTGGTCTCATAATTTGTATACCTCTTGCAAAATTGAAATCTTTATCCTTTTACAAACTAAATTTCTTTTGCATTGCTTTTGATATGTCATTGTGCCTAGACACAACAAAATAAAATGATCTTTCCCTAGAAAACTAGCTAGGTCGGGCATTTGGAATAAATGATTTGAAAATTCAGAACCTTTTGAAGCTAACCAAGGAAAAAAAAAAAGCAGTGTTGAATACATAGTAAATGAATATATTTGAAGTCAGGTAGCATTTAATGCTGTTGTTAGATAAAAATCAATTTGATTTGTATTAAACAAGCTGTGTCATCATCATACAGTTCTTTGCCTACTTAACATGACTGTGGATAAGATTTGGTTAGTTTTGTCATTATATATTCAGGCATGAAGCCAGTTTTATAATGTACAGTATTTCTCTGCAATATGATGCAGAAGGTTTGGACCAATCTTTTGTTTATTTAAAATTTCAGGGAAAACACACTACACCATCTGCAAAAAATGAAGCAAGGCCTACGTTCAGCAGGGGGCAGATTAATAACTGAAATGGTCGGTGATTCAACTTCTAACTTGATACTTCCTCATAGTTAATAATTGCCATCTTAATGGTAACTAAGAAAAAAAAAAAGAAGAAATAGAAAAAAAGTACCTTTCCTTCTTACTTTCTTTCTTTCTCTCCTTTTTTCTTTTTACATTAGTATTCTCCTATATTTTTTTAATGAATATCTTTACTAAAAGTTGTTGTGAAATATCTTGAAGAGACTTCAATGATGGGATATCCAGATTATTTTCTGTTCTTTTCTCTTTTTTTTCCCCCTTTAATTTAAAAAAAAAAATTTGTTTGTAGTAGATTTTTTTTTTTCTCATCATATTGAATTGCCTGCATTTATTAATGAGAAACTGAATAAACAAGAAATAGTTACAGTAAAATTGAATTTTGTCCGAATGAAATGATAAAAATTTTTAAAAGCAATAAAGCTGAATCAGTTGTATTTGAACTTGTAATAATAAAGTTGTTTTTTGTCATTTAAGAACAAATAATTGTAATAAATGCATTAATAGATCTTTTTGCAGATTATCTGCTCCTCCCAAAGGAGGGACTCGCGGAAGGGAAGATCATTTTGACCAGCCCTATTACTTCGCTTTGCCAGACAAAAGAAGTGTTCAGCAAACAGTGTAAAGAGGAAAAAAATCCCTGTACTTCTTGTCATTTGAAAGATTGGTTGCAAAAAAAAAAAATTGGGCAAAAATATGACAATAAAAAGAAACCGTTCTCTTTACATCAATTTAAAAAAAAAAATTTTTTTCATGGTGTATGTTTCAAGCAAAGGGTGCAAAAATGACTCTTTTTTTCCTCTTTACACTGCTTGTTCAATCCCTCTTTTGTCTGGTAAAGGGAAGTTATAGGACTGAGCAAAATGATCTTCCATTGCGTGAGAGCTCTGTGGCCTCTGATATTAATGCATATTTTTTTTTTTCATTCCCTGTTATGTCTTTCCAGGATCCTGATGCACCGCATCGTCTAAAAAAATCGCTGGATGATCTGGACCGGGAAGATGATAGATTTTTCATTCAAAATCTATTTAGTTATTTGCGAGCAGGGCAATTAGAAAAGGTTTGTCCCCCTAGAATGATTTTGAATGTTTACAGATTTGTGGTTTACCTTGTGATTTGTGTTAGAAAGATTAATCTGTATTTTTCATTGTTATTTTTCTGCATTAATGATAATGTTAAATACATTGGCTTTAAATCCTGTTGTGAAAATAAGTTGTAAATTGATACACTTCTTGATTTAATGCTTTCATTTTCAAAAGGAAATTTTAATTCTCTTTTATTCATTTATCCATTGTGGATTGTGCCTGCTTCCTTTTATTCTTTCAATCAAACACAAGATTTTTAGTAACCATGCTTAGTGAAGATAGGATATGATGTTTAATTTTCCAGGCACAAGAACTCTGTCAGGCATGTGGTCAGCCATGGAGAGCTGCGGCCCTGGAAGGTTGGCGGCTTTTACATGATCCAAACTATAGCAGCAACTCTTTGTCTGCTGAGGTGGCACCAGTGGAAGGAAATCCTTATAGGGATGTCTGGAAATCTGTTTGTTGGCGTATGGCAAAAGAGGTGATTTTTGCTTACATTCAGGGGTTTGCTGATGTTTATTGTTTTTTTTTTCTGATTTGCTGAAATTCAGTAGTTTTTAACTTGTTTGCAAAATTCTAGAAAAATCAGGTAATCATCAGACTAGGGTATTTATAGCAGGGCCAAAAATATGATGTGCAAAGACTATTTCAAGGTGTGGTATACTATGTAGTTATAAAGCACACTCCTATAATCAGTTCAACTGAGAATGATATGAATATAAAATGAAAGAAAGTCATTTTCAGCTGTTGAATCTGGATTTCTAAGTACTACTCAAGTTATGAAAGTTGATGCAAACAAGCTGCCAGTGGTCAGAATTTGGAAATGGCACCAGCAAAGTGGAAAGCGTAATGTGCTAATGGGAGAAAAGTGAAAGAATGAAGAGGGATCATAATGAAGGGGACAATTCAGGCCTCATTTGTTGCAGTACATTTAAAAGTAACAGGAGTATTGTCATGAATGTATATTTTCAAGTGATACTATAGAATTGTGATTTTATATTGGTTTTCCAGCTTGATTTTGATCAACACGAAAAAGCTGTGTATGCAGCTTTAAGTGGAAATCTTCCAGCATTGTTACCAGTTTGCACATCTTGGATGGATTATGTCTGGGCATATTTCAGAGTAAGTATGCTAAAATATTTCTCATTTAATTTGTGTTTTGTAGTATGCTTACTGATGCAGAAAATAAACCCAACAGAACATTTGGTGGGTACTAAATGTACTAAATAACATGGCAATTTTATTATTTTCTGATGTATCAATTCACCTGTGAATTATGAATTGTTTTTAGCATTATGAATTTCTTTCCTTTTTTTTTTTTTATTGTAAACAGGTTATGGTTGACATAAAGGTCGAACAAGATATACGCCTGCACCGTGGAACAAGTCGGCCTTTGGATAACCTCCCACCTGAATATTGGGACAAGCTGTAAGTTTTTGCATGCAATAGCAATTTACTTTTCATATTTTGTCATGCCACTCTACTGCTTGATGTACAATAGCTGTCTTAAAACTAGAAAAGATGATGAAAAAAAAACTTCTTTGATAACCACATGTAAATTTTTTTTTCTTCTCTCAAAATTTAAATAAACACCAGTTATTTTAATAAGGTCAATCATTATTGAAACAATGATTCACACACAATAGGCACATATGAAACAAGCATGTAGTTTGTGTTTATATAGCTTATTTTATCAGTTGGAATGTGGAGAGTAACACTGAATATTAATTTTTCGCAGACTGGAACCAAGTGAAATTTTTGCAGAAATAGCTGCAAGTCTAGATGAGGTAGGTTTGCAGTTAGATTTTACATGAATTTGAAGTAATTTATACTTGAAGAACCAGAACTGTGGAGCCCTATACGTGTTTGTACAGCATGCATCTAAAATGATGAGGGATCATTGAATAGATCAGTTTAATGCAGTGATCATTTTCCTTTTTTAGAAATACATATTTATATTTTTAAAAATATCTCAGTCCAGTTTTGCTGTTATGAGTAAACAGATAATTGAGAAATATGGAATTAAACTGTTGAATGTATGACCTAACATAGTTCTGCTCACAGTAGCTTGGAGTCGTATGGGATTCTTTGCGGGAATATGGAACTTGAGCTTTGATCGAGTATCAAATAATTAAGGCAGTTATCAGTTTAGACCTACTTTTCTTTTATTGCTGTTTGTTTCTGTCACTGATCACACCTTTAAAGTAGACAACTTAAGTTTTTCATATAAAAGATGTACATACATGGAATGAGTAATGATTTATTTACATCATCTTTCTGTCTTTTTTTTCTCTCAGACTATTAGATTACAGTCAGAGAATTGGTACCATATTATTCAGAAGTATGTTATCTTGGGAGATGTTGCAGGTATGGTAATTCTTTAAAAAAAATTTTTTTTTTTCATTATTACTATTTATTTTCTATTGAATGGATATAGTTATTTAAACTCTAATGATTATTTTAAGCCTGAAAAAAAAAAAAAAGAAAGAAAATTCACTTCTAAAAGGCATTGTCAGTATGTTTACATAGTAAATTCAATTAGGTAACATGAATGTTCATGCTTAAAAGTGAATAAAAAGTAATGACTTGGTTGTTCATGTAAATCAGGAGAGCAATTTTACAAAAAAATTTAATTCAAGTACTCTGTGATGTTTTGAAGTATGAAACACTGGAGATGAATTGATGGAAAATTCACAGTGTACATTGTAAGAATTTACATTTCCACAGCACTGATAGAAAATATGTACAACTGGCTTCAAAAAGATAGAGATTCTCTGCCTGATCATCTCATGAGACTGATGGCCCACATTGTTTTGTTTCTCAGGACAATTGGCCATGCTTGTAAAGTAAGTGTTTTACTCAAAGCATCAGAATTTTTTATATACAGCTATTAATTTGTTGACTGACAAGTTTTACATTGGTTGGCTTTGACATTTATTGGAGTCAGTCAACTGTATGAATAATCTGAAATGTGACTACCAGGAATGTCAAACTTACGACTTTAGTCGGGATTCCAATTTTTTGGTTGTCATCAACTTTTTCACTTTTGGCTGCTCAACCACCAACCTTTTATGAGTCCACAAGACAGTTATAAATTTATAATTATTTGTGATACAAGTCCCGCATGGTGACAGTTAAACTGGAAGTATGAAAGAGTTTTGTGCAAGCTTCAGGCAAGAGTCAAACCACTGCTCATGGACTGTTTAAAGATCAAGATCAAAATTCATAGCTCGTAATTCCTCATTGACCAAATGCATTTGAGTGATCATGCGAGAGTTGGTGGAAAATTAGCACATCAGAGTACTGACAACAACAAATACAGTGACTATGGCCTTAGAATGGCTAATGTAAGAGGGCAGCTGTTTGCAATGTAGATCTAGAAAATTAGATCTAGTAGATTGGTCTAGTCAAGCTCTAGTTATGCTCTGTGATTATTATAACAGAACTGCTTGAATTGGGATTTTTTCAGTTCTTGGAATTTGGCCTTCCACTAGGTCTATAATTTTATAATCCCATCCCTGGATCTTGTGAAAACTTACAGACATCTCCCAAAACAATGCAAAACTTCTAGCTTGAAAAGCCTAGAGTTTTTAGAAGTGTCTTACATAGCTGAACAGCACCATACTACTATAACAAAATATCAGTGTCAAGGGAAAGGGTAGGCGGCAGCAAAATTTTCTGACAGTTTTGTGAAAACAGTTTGACATCCCTGGACCATTAATATTCTGAGATGAATGATTTTGTTAGTGGCAACTTGAATTTGTATACTGCTTTCTGCCAGTTTCCTCACTGATATTTTCTTTGATGCTCAATGAAGAATGGATCATAAAATTCCTAAATCCTGTCACTGCAAAATATAAGCATTGAAAATATTGTAAATGATGCTTCTATTTTCTTTCCACCAGGAGGAACTGTGTGAGGCAATTTTGGAGGCATATGTAGAAGACTTGATAAGGAACAAACATAAACACCTAGTAGCCCACTATGTCGCTTCCCTCAGTCATCCAGCACAAGTTCAGTGGTATGCCACATTCCTTGAAGGCAAGTTTTACACATACAGATTTCTGTGGAATTTGAACAGTAAGAAAGCATGAATAAGCTCAAGTCCCTTTAGCAGACCTGCCTACCTTCCAGCCTTATGCGTTTCACCTTCCTACATTTCATCTCAGTATTCATCCTTCCCACCCTGTGAATAAAAATTCCCGCATTTGGATGAATTTGAATACTTTATATTAGTTTTTCCGCATTTCATGCTTTGACATCATTCTGAGTGCTGCCGGAGTATAGTTTTCACTCGCAATCCAGCAAGAAAACTGTATTCTCCATTTTGTTGCTGTGGGCAGTGGCCCTTGCCTGCCGCCGTTGCCAAGGCATGTGTCTGTAGGCCAACAGTACATGATATAGCCTGCTCCGGACATGTTATGTGTGTCTCTCTCTCTCTCTCTCTCTCTCTTTCACACACACACACACACACACACACACACACACACACACACACACACACA
>JBCAUA010157089.1:0-30526 GCA_038406235.1 Peronia verruculata | reverse complement strand
CCCGCCGAAAAGAGGGACTACAAAACCGCCTGACTAAATACTGGGTTGAAAGACCAAGTCCTGAACCCGCGAATAATATTCCGGGGCAGGCATTTAACAAGCTGATTTCTTCTGAGCAGGATATGCGACTAGCAAGAATGCGCAAGAAGAGACAAGACATCTGCGTGTACAGCTGCAAACAGACGACTTCCATTTCATACTAGTTCAAGCGAATAGTACTTGGTTGGTTTCTGCTTGCCCAATAAAGTTTTTGTCATGTAATTCTTTGACTTGTCTGTATGACACTGAATTCTTTAACCTGATACTTTTTAAATGTCTAGTTTAGTCACGGGTATGCGTGTTAACTGATCAATAGCTATTTTGCCTGCCCGTTTCTGTTCTCTTGCATGCTTGCTTGATCTCCTGTATAGAAGATCTCTACGGTTTCGCTGGATGTCCTTGTCATTTTTATATATGCTCAATTAAATGGCGGATATCCGCCATCTATTAAATATCCACCTTTTATAATAATAAATGTCTGTATTTATTGTAGATTTGTTTCTCTAAGCATATAATCTTAAAGTCTCATGCCATTGTTTTCTACTGTTTGCATTCGTAGAAATGCTGTTTTTGATGTGCTCACTTTGAAGTGAGATTGTTAGCTTCTTTTAGATATGTCTAGGTGTACATATGAAAATGCGTAGGTCTCATCCATATGCCTGTAGTGGGAGAATGTATGTATGAGTGCCCACGTGACGTGCTTAACAAGTTGTCACATGACCTTAGGCACTCAGCTTACTTGTTTACTCTGTGGAACATTCTGCACTGTAAGTAACTGGTGTAATGTGACTCAGTGATGCCCTCCTAATTATTGTAACAACCTAGAACCGAGAGTTTTGACCAGCCTTATTACTTCCCTTTGCCAAATACAAAGAGTATTAATTGAGCAAGAAATGTAAAAAAAAAAAAAAAACGAATTTACTTTTGCAAGCTTCGCTTTAACGTACACCACTAAAGACTCCGAACAATTCTTGTTGTAAAGGACGTATCTTTTCTTATTGTAACAATTTTATCAGTTTTTACAGTATTTTGTGATCATTTTCTTTCGAATGAAAAGAAGTGGACGTGTTTGTCTTCTTCTTCTTTTCTTGTTTTTTTTTTTTTTGTTATTACGTCTCTTGCACCTGACAAAAGGGAGGCAGGGGGTGACCGAAACGATCTTCTATTGAAAAACAACAACAACGATTTTTTACATCATACTTGATACCCGAGTTCAGCTATCACGTAATCAAACGTCGCGTTCCATATAAATTCTAAACAAGTCTACTACTAGAATGAATAACGAAATTGAGATCTCTAAGTTCCTTGGTGACAGAGAGAACATAATGTCATTGAAAATAAAAAAGAAAGGCCTACAACAGAACTAACATGACAGGAAATAAATTAATAAATAAATAAATTAATTTAAAAAAAAAAAAAAAAAAAAAAAAAAAAAAAAAAAATATATATATATATATACATGTATATATTTAGAGAGAGAGAGAGAGAGTACGGTAGGCTAGAAGGTGGATGGGATTTAATGTCCTTGAGTTCTAAGGGAAAACCAGTTTAGAAAGCGGAAAGCCGGAACGGTCATGCCTCTTCAGTGGGAGATATTACATGAGAGCACATAGACATAAACACGTAATACATTAGCACCGTGCGTCATTGGACACAATGACATGGTCTAAATGTATCACTAAAACCCAACGCATAGAAATCTGCGAGCAACATGGTACGATCCGAAGGGTACTTTGCACATTTTGTGCATTATTTTACGATTGTTTTGGCTAATTATTAATAGCATGTTTCAATGTACAGGTATATTGGTTGATGCTTTAGATACTGCAAAAACAGTAGCTGCATTTAAATCGATATTTCACTGTTGTTATCGCTCTTACTTACTAGTGAGAAGAGATAACGATAAAAAATTATCACACTCGGAAGGGGATTACTCTGCTAACTATATCAGAGAAAGTCGACACAGAACTGCATCAGCAGTGATCACAAAAACGGACTTCCAATGCCCCCACTGTTCAAGATTGCGACTTCAGGCTAGGACTGCAGAGCCACCTTCGCGTGCATCGATGAGCTGCAGAGTGCATATGTCATCATCGGATCCGATGGACAACCACCATCATATTAAAGAGGGAGGGAGAGAGGGAGAGGGAGAGAGAAAAGGGGAGAGAGAGAGAATGAGAGAGAACTCCAGGGGGTCACCGTGGCCATGTGAACTGGCATCAGTTCCGCAGTAAACACTAAACTTGCGCGGTGAGTTTGACAGATGGGTATTGCCATTGGGTGATTGAGGGATACGACAGTCAAAACCTGATTATTTTTCAGTGACCCAACTGTCCCCTAGTTTCTTGGGAAGAGAATCCCAAGATCTAGCCTTCTCAGATAAGGGTGAAATATTTTGAAGGTCCTGCTTAAGGGGAGGGGCGGGTCCTGAAATCGAGATTTTGGCTGAAAATACCAAATTTCCTGAATTTTTTTTTTTTCTTCAAGCTAAACCATTTTTCAAGATTTTACCGATTATATGGTCTAAACTAGCCTATTTCAGTGTAAACTGAGCTTTTCCTACAAGGGGGGGGGGGGTTGTCTAAAACATCACTCAATTTTGCTTCTGACGGTCAATTTCAACTGAAGCTATGAGGCCTTCACACCAAGTTTGAAAGTATTTCTCAGGAGAAAAAGCCAGGTAAGAGAAGGAGGCTGAAAAGAGAGGTCCAGTCTATCAAGCTGGAAGGTTCTGAGGTAAAAGGAACACATTATGTAACAAGAAACTGGTTGAAAAACCTTATCAAAACTTTAGACACGATTATCAGGAAACCTACTGTTTGAGCATACTTTTCCCAAAGGCTTTTTTTTATTTACCAATAGATTTACATGAAATTTGGTATTAATCTGTCTGCATATGTGCAAAATAATGACAAGTATCAGATTTGCAATATTTTGTTTACTTTGAGAAAATATTATCGAAGTGCCAGAAAAATGAGAAAAAGTACCATCTTGCCGCGTACAAAGTTTAACAATTTGTAGAAGAAAAACTATGGTAAATTTCGAAAAACTGATACTTAGCGCTTTTGAGGTAAGGGAATACTACATGTGTGCAAAATTTGAAAAACGATTTAATGGAAAAATATCAAAGCCCTAGGCTTTTGAAAATTAGCAATTTTTGGGGTAAGAAGTCCAATATGGCGGCGTTTCCATGGCAACCAACCATCCAAATTACTTTTGGACACTTTCCCTCCCCTAATATGGACACGGTGAATTTAAATATGAAGCCTAAATTGACTACTTTAGAAAATCACTCTCAGGACCCGCCCCTCCCCTTAAACGGTATGCACGTTAAAGAACTCTTGGCAGTTATAGAAATCCATGACAAATAGGCGGTGTGCTGCTATCCGGACAAAATTTTCAAATTCCAAATTTCTACCCACAAAAATTCTCACCAAGGTAGACAATCACATAAATTTGAGATAACTTTACTCTCTTAAGATTGAAAGGCTTAAAAAAAAAAAAAGGAAAAAGGAAGGGGAGGAGGGGGTATTCGAACACAGTTGAGAGATGGCAGGTGTCCATGGTCGAGGGACTGGGCATTGGTTCTCAATGGAAAGCGTCATCGGTTCGAATTCTCTAGGGGGATGTAAAAGATTTGCAGTCTGCTTTGTTTTTCAATGATTCCACAGTAGCGGCCTCTTGAGTAGCGAAACCCGATGTCTACCTTTCTCAGTTAACTAGCAATATATTATAATATGTTGTGGAAGTCTCGTGTGTATCGTTAACGTTAAAGACCTCTTAGCAGTTAAAAATCGGACGAAAAGAAAGGGGAGACGCCACTGTCTGGGGAGATTGAGTTAGGACAAAATGCAAAATGCAAGACTTCCCTCCCCCTCCTCCCCCCCTTTTTTTTGTTTGTTTTGTTTTTGTTTTTAGTAAACGGAGCACGCATTTAAAATCCAGATAGTTTTATACTCTTAAGTTTGACATAGAGTGAGCCAACAAGAAAGAGAGAGAGAGAGAGAGAGAGAGAGAGAGAGAGAGAGAAGGCATAAAACCGAGGGAGGTGGAGTGGCGCGCTAATAACCTCAACTTACCACCGGGTTAACTCAGAACTTTCCTTCTTTGCCTGTTTATTAACGTTTTGTTATTATACCAGATGTTATTATACAATGACTACATAACGTGATTTTTTTTTCATGCCTCACAAAGCTGCCACGTTTGGGTTTTGTTTTTACACACATAGGGCTTGCTAGCACTGGCCGATATTTAATGGTATTTTTTTTTTTTTACAATATATACATAACATAAAAATCACGTACGCCATAATCCGCTCTTACACATTATCATTTAATCCTGCAAATGGCAATTTATATAAAATTATATTTCAAAACCGATTTATTCTCATTGTTCTTTGCAGACCCAATGGGCTCACTGCCATGCTTTTCTCCTTTTTATTATTATTATTATTATGTCGTTACTAATAAACAATTTACATATGGTACACTTGTACTCCTTAAATTTAATATAGTACACTTGTACTCCTTAAATTTACTGCAATATTATTATTAATTAAGACGTTGAATCACTTACACGTGGAGATTGCCGCAGTGTCATAATATCATTTGCTTGTTGATGCTGTTTGTATGCCCATGTACATACACATGTATATTATAATCCATGTATGTCAAAATTATCTTCATATTTTTTGTCAAACCATAATTGAATGATGATGTCCGATTAATTATTGTTGAATGTAGAATGCAGCTCTTAGAATATGACAGCCTTTTACATTATGTTATCAAACTCTTACGCCAAGCATTACACAGTCCATAATCATCCGTCTGATACTGTTTCACATGTGCTAAATGATGCACGGTATTTAAGAATCTCTATCAGGAAAGACACAATCGAGTCCTGAATATTTTTGTAGACAAAAGCACTGGTAGAAGCAATGGGAATGGTACTACTATAATTAGAGAGAAAGACGGCCCCATTAGACGTGAGATGTTTGCCACTGACACCCAAACACTTTCAATCAAGAATTGTCAGACCCGACGTGACAATCATTGACAGTACAAACAAGACAGGAGAGTTAGTTGAAATTTCGGGCACATAAATACAAGTTATCAAAATAAATTTAATAAATACATGTACTTTTAGAGCTCTCAGACGAAAAATAAAATTGGCTACCGTGCCGAAATTTAATAGTTCTCATTATTGGAAGTCTTAGAAATGTCCACTGTAGATTTATTGTTGGCCGAAAGAAAATGGGATTATCAAGCTAGGAACGAAAATTAATGACAGATATCAGTCTGAGCATAAGTGTAATGACTGGCTCTTAGTGTATGCAAACAACACCGTCTTGATGCACTGCGTGTATGATTACATGAAGTGGGCATTGTCTGTCCATTGTGTATGTACATGTACATTTGTATTTCCGTAATGATACGCTATTTTCTCGTATTGTGCCAGCACATTGTTATCATTGTCTTGGAAATAAAGAAATTGAAGATTATGTTTGGCATGTGTGGTACGTACATGTGCACTATGTATGTATGACGTGGATGGATGGGTAAACGTACTCGTGCACGTTACGTTATCATTTTACTTCTCGCCACCTGCGGACGGCTATTTCGTGCATTTGTTTACAGATCTGTTGTTTTGTGTGGAGGTTTAACGACACATAAACACGATTACGGCTATATTGTGTCAGACACGGTAAGATACGTTTACACGCCAAGAAGAAGAGAGGAGAGTGAACGGGACAGAAGACAGGGGCAAGGAGAAGTCAGAGATGTCTCCCCTGGAATGTCGAGAATGGCACCCAATGGGAGACCTCCACCGACGGCGGGCTTACACTGCCTGCAGTTGGGAGCAGAGAACCTACTTATAAACCTTGGGCCCCCACGGGGGGCAACAGATATGTAATTGTATGTTCATGTCGTATACTTATTTTCTCTGCATTTCTCAGCATATTTCTTGAAACATCAGAATCGGTTACAATGGACATATAAAGTACATGTATTTGTATTTTCGTAGGGTCTTGAATGGTGGATATTTACTTTCATTTTTTATTTTTACTGTTGTTTGATGTTTTGCTTAATGATAAGCAAACGATTTTGATAAAGCATTGATCGGCCCAATTTCATTTTCCCCACTATTGCATGCATTAATACATATTGGACTGTGATGATAATTATTGTAATAATGCTAACAACTTTTTTTTTTTTGGTTTTGTTTGATATCCTGGTGGAGAACTAAACAGTGATCCAATATTGACGGCTTGTGAGATTTTCACAAATCTCAGTCCACTTTATGATAATGATAAATATCATGTGTGAACAGCTGAATGAAGTAGCCAAAGCGACATCAGTGACAAAATAATGACAAACTCATTGAGAACATTAAAATCATACAGTTTTATTTCTGTTCTTTCTCCTCACTGTCATCACACACAATAAAGTTTTACAATAAGAAAACATTATAAAAGTAAAAGGAAAAATTAAGAGAACAAAAAAAAAAAAAAAAGGAATGGGGAGAAGGCAGAAGGAAGAAAATTTCCACTGAAATTAGTCAATGTGAAAAAGTCAATGAATAAAAAGATTTTTTGGTTTTTTTTCGGAGCTTAGTGCTCTATCTTCAGAACAGATGTTATTTCTCTGCCTCTCAACTCTGTGCGAGTTGACTATTCTATTTTTTTTCATCAATTAGCTGAAATGCAAAAAGCATAACAATCTAAGCAAAAAAATGATGATTGTTTCTGACAAGCCCTATCGTTAAAAATTTTCTTGGGCCAGACAGAAAGAGTGTTAAACAATCATTCTGGAGAAGAAGAAGAAGAAGAAAAAAAAAAAAAACAACTCTGAATTAAAAGACTGATTATCACAAAAGAAATCTGAAAACACTATTATGATAAAAAGAAAAGTTTCCTAGAGCCATGAATATTTCATGGTGTACATTTCAAGTGAAGAAAACAAAAGTGATTTTTCCCTATTTAATATGTTTGTTCAAGATCAATATATGTGTTTTTTCTGGCAAAGGGAAGTTATATAGAGCTGATCACAAATAGTCCTCAGTACATTATTCCTCATTATGTTCCATTCCAGGGAAGCAGACATGTATTTTCATGTCACATCTAGGTCACATGAAATTCATCTATCCATTGATTGGGTATTTCAGAAAAGCTCTATTGGAAACAAAATACATAAAATCAAAATTTTCAAAAGAATTTACAAACTTTTCACACCGACTGAGTTGTGCCGTATGCAAATTGCAACGGCAAATTTTATCCAAAGCTTAATTTCTTTATGAATTTAAAGAATCAAATACAACAAAAGCACCAAATGAAAAAAAAAAATGCTTACGTATGCTTAGAGTTTGTCCTAGAGTATGACAGTATCCGTATCATAACTGCAAATACACATGCTAAACCAGACTAAAAGAAAACAACAGAGGCAAAAATGGAATTGAAAAAAAAAAAAGAAAACATATGTCACATTCTATACACAATAAATCAATTTTGTTATGTGACCAGGTTGATGCCCTGCTATGAAATGGTAACTCAAACTCACAAACCACACATCATATTTTTATTAGAAGTATTTGATATAGACAACACTTTGATCAATATGGCTTTAAGTCCACCATAAAAGGCGTCATAACTTTTGTCTTAGAGCTTGGATGGATGTGAGCAAGGCAAATGGAGAGTAAACACATTTATCGAGAGAGTGAACAAAATTGTTAAAGGGAATCATGAGTTCATCAGTGTACTGTATGAAGAGGTCTGTATATCAAAGCTTAACAACTGAAAAGACTATGTAATCACTCCATAATCAATTGAGATAATCTGAAAGAACTGGGTGTTTGTGTCATTTAAGAGCTAAATGTCAGCATTACAGTTCTGCCACCAGCATTACGCTTATCAGTTTCAGGCAATGTGTCTTGAATCTCCCTTCTTCTGATGGTGTTTGTCAAATCTTGTCTTTATGCATGTAATAAGATTGTATCTTGCACATCTGTTTTGGACATTAACTGTGAATGGAATTCCCTTTTGAGGACAAATATAAGTTTATTTTATAATGTGAGGGATCCCACAGGATAGTTTGCAAAAACTGAAATCTGCAGCCCAGTGAAAATAGAATAATCAAAGTACAAGACCAGTTCTTTAACTATGAAGTAACCTACAGTTTTACAGAAATCAAACTTAATTGCAATTACGTTATCCTACATTACAATGCTGTGCTATCAAATGACTGACAAATGGTGAACAGCAAAAAAACATTCAATGAGATCTAGAGCATACCAGATTTCAAACATCCCATTATCATTTTGCCATAGTCTCTTCATCAATTAAATAACACAAACAGCAATTGCGATTTGCAAACCAGACTTAGAAAGGGAAAGATTGTCAAGTAATTTGTTTCACTGTAGCCAACAAATTTTTATTATTATAAACTGACTTTCAAAAGGTAAGCTAGGAAATTGAAACCATCATTGATTTTAGTTTCAACATAGTTGCCTGAAATATAAAACATAAGCACCAGAGTGGCTTGCTGAAAATACTTCAAATGCTGAACAAAAAGAGAAAAACGATATATAAAGTCACGTATTTAACCACAAAACATAAGTGTCCTCATGTCTAAGATCAGCTCAAGCATCTTTGAAGTTTGGTTTGAAATATCTCCAGACAGAGCAATAAGCAAAATGTAAAATAAAACAACAATCAACAAGAATGGCAAAAAGAGTGTCAATGGCATTAGAGAACAATAGCTCTGGGCAAAACTGACTACCATTGTATTACGTTCTGCTCCAGGAGTAATGAACACACTGATGTTAAAGAAATGGAAAGGTTATTGCAAATCCAGGTAAATCTTTATTTTCTCATAAAAACCAAATGAGCAACTTAAGGAATCTTCTCTGCATTAATGATATTTTCAAGAAAGAAAAATGCAGTCATTTTATTATTTTTTAATCATGAACAGAAAAGTAACCCACTCTGATCAGTAAAATGGGTGCTCACTATACATGATATTTCACAAATCAATGTAGTTTCAAACCCAATTTAACAAATGACTGCTAGCATTGTCTAATTTGATAATATGTAAAGAAGTTTACTTAGCAAGGCCGCTAAATAAACCTACTGAATCTTACACTCGTGTGTATTGACAATGATTTTGTGGTGGAGTAGTAACAAACATCAGTGGGTGTTATTTTTCTAGAAGGGGGTACAAATACTCTGCCGGCGATTTCAAGGATTTTAATTAGTCAAATATGAACTTTTCATTGCCACTTTCAGTTTTTTAACGCCTTGCAATCACCTTGGGATGTCGATCTGGGTCAGTCACCATTCCATCTTTAAATCATTATCAATTAGTTTTATGGTAATCATTATTGCTAATTTCTTAGCTTTGATTTTGTTTCTAGTGAAGGATTATAAAAAAAGCACACATTAAAAAAAAAAAAAAAACTAACAAAACTCCTACACATCTACTATGATACAATTCAGCATGTATTAAGGTTGAGTTAAACTAGTGGTGACAGGAATATCTCTATCCTGCATTACTATAATCACAGACCACTTTAAAATTATTAATGACAGCAATTAGATGAAAATGTAATCTAGTTAAATATCAGCAAACTATTCTAAAAGAAAAAACAACTGACTGAACAAATGAAGAAAAATCCCAGTCGCTTATCCATCTAGCATATTTTATATATGACACAAATATGTAACATTATGCCTCAATTGTGAAGTGAGACTAATTGGTTATATTATAATCAATTTCATCCTTAATCTTTATTTGGTACATCTCACAGACACAGGGGCATATATCGCTGTAATAAGCAACCCCTGTATCAGTATATCAAACATCTGGATATTTCAATGCTGTGTTTATAAGACAACAACAACAACAACAACAAATTTAAACCTAGATATATATGTACTAATTCATCAATTAACCTATTCAGAGAGGAAGATAGCCAAAATGGAAAAAAAAAAAAAAATTGCCTACAAATAAGGGGAAAAAAAGAGTGGGATTAAAAAAAAAATTTTTTTAAAAGTGAAACACTCAAACTTACACAGTATAAACGTGCAAATTTGGCACCACTTTCCGGGCTCAGTTTTTAAAAAAATGTCAATCATGGACCATCAAAACAATGAGCACCTCACATGAGATTTATGTAGTCAACATATGTCAAGTCTGACAATCATGGATTTCAGTAATTGATCTTAACAAATACAAACAATTTAAAAAAAGAAAAAAAAAAAAAAAAGAAAAATCGTTTTACTTTAATATGAAATGCATCAAGTATTACAACAAAAGAAGTGATATAAATATGAAAAATGGACAGCAATGAAACACACATTTTCTTTTTTTGGTGAAGTGTAAAAAAAGCAAAGCACGAATATATTAACTTCACGATGTATATGTTCTGACTAGGTCAAAATAGACTTTCATGAGTATCATAATCTAACATGTTCACAGTGAAATATCAATTCTCTGGTTTTTCCCCCTCATTTTCTGACTGCATATGGCTGATATTGTAAAAACTGATACATGTAATTTAATATCCTGCTTGGTATCTAATATAGGCTACAGCATGATCTACACTGAAATAAAGCAGTTTATCTCAAATACATATTGAAAATTATTATTTTTTTTTTTCGTAAACAAACAGACAAAAGTAACCAAATCTCACAACAATACAAATGTGTTGTCCATACCTCCCAAGATAAGAACAAGAGCACTGCAAAAGCATTGCAACTATACTTTGACAGACAGTCTGTCCAGAAAAGGCTGTTTCAACATCAATAAACTGATTAGAAATATCAACTGTAAACAATGAAAATGAAAAAGAAAAATTCAAAGACAAGGTCTCCAAAAAGAACTTAACATTATGCAAATGCAAGCACTGAGTTTGTTTAATACAAAGTATTCATTGTGTAATCAAAAGCAAAATATTAAAACGTGATACAGTATGTTCACTACAGCTGGTCTTCTTTCAAAATTCATTCAATTTATTTAAATGAAAGTTTTGAAGTTACCATGTCATGTCACATGATGATACTGAAAGTGACTACAGGAAGGTCAGGATCAGCTCATACCATTGGATAAAGAATCAGAACAATCTGACCTGAAATCCTTTGCCCTTCTCATTTGACTCTGGTAGCCTGAGGGGCCATCTTGTAAATTATGAAGTCTTGTAATAACATTAAGATAATGGCTCATACAGTAAGGCAGAGAAGCAATTCTCTGATACTTCTATATACTTCTATAACAAATGTTAACTTATTATGAGGGTAGGACATGGTAGAACAGCCAAAGGAGAGGAAAGAGTAGACATTAGACATTGAGGCCTGGGCAAGGAACAAAGAGGAAGGAATATGATTATTGTCTGTAAGCCATTCTGACAATGTTACTGTCTCCAGTTCGCTTTGGGAGTACAGGAAAATATTCATGACCAATCTGTCTCTGTTTTTTTTGGAAAAATGACAAAGACCCTATTCATTTTTAGAACTGAATATGAAGATCCACTTCAATTAAAATGTTCACCATTGTCTTTTATACTGCCACATTGAACATGGTTCAGTGAAGCTCACAGAGCTTACAGTTAAAGGAATGTTTAATCTCCAACTCCTGCACACAAATTGTTACTGCATAAATACTGACATATTACACTATAAATTACTATCACATTGATCATAGGCTGAAAAGTTGCCTTCCAGTTCCAAACATAGAAACCTATAACAAATGATAGGGAATAGATGCCAAATGCCTTCATGATATATTATTATGTCCAACAAATGAGCTGGCTCTGATGATAAATAATAATAGTAGATACATGTATTGTGAAACCAGGTGAAATGAGTCATATGTCACACAATTTCTAGTGCTTAAGAGTTACTGCTGTCGGTGGGAAGAAAAATTAAGGTGCTTTATTTTGATCAGAAGAGTGTTCAGCTACAAGTCTTCTTTGCCAAAATATTCATTTCTATGTCTTCTCATTATCAGTAACACTGAATTTTCTACATGAAGCCCCTCGAGATATCTGATATTATACCCAATCGTGTGACAAACTACATCAGAGTGACCACCAGTTTTTCTCTCAATTATTAGTATAAGATCTATTTCAGCTCAACATTGTTGCATTTCAAATTATTCAAGATACTCTTGAATAAATCCAGTTTATGTAAAATGGTGTGTTATAAAATTTGACATCAAGATCCTTTTCTTGTATGTGTCTGAGATCAAAATAATAGGATTCTCATAACTGATATATTATTCTCTGTTCACTTCTAAAAAAATATTTCTACGCCAATTTTAATTAAACCACTGTCAAATCAGCTTTGATACGTTAAAATAAAAAGAAGCACAATATTTGGGCTAGGACACGTTCCTGTAAGAGCTCATGTATTAAGTTAGAGAAATCAATGCATGAAGTTGATGAAAGAAAAGAAAGTGAATGAATGGTAGGAGAGAAGAGACTGGTGTCCTAATATCAAAGCCAGACAAAGAAAATAAACAAAATGAATTTCCTCTCTCAGCCAAAGTCGTAGGATTGACAATAAAGTTCTTATTCTTCAAACACCAGACAGAAGAATCACTGTGAATTGATTATGAAATCTTCCCACTTGCAAAGAGAGGAATTATTGCACTAGCTGCTGAAATTTCAAACAGTCATAAAAATTCACTGTTTAGTCAGACATAAATAATATGTAATGAGATGCGAGACAATGAAATCAGGTTCTCGTCAAATTTTGAGCATATGGAGTTATTGGATTCACTGTGAAGATTATTCATTTCTCTTTCAGTGTGTGAAAAAGTGATTGTTTTAAATTTAAATTCTATTTAAATACAAGTTAAGATATTGGCAGTTAAAGACAATAGGGGTGACCTGTTGCTGCAGCTGAATTTCTTGAGAAAATGGCTGATCACTTTTGTAAATCCTTATTACTCCTTATCAGGCCATGCCACTATAAATACAATTTTTGGGCTTTTACTCTATCTATTTCAGTAAAATGAACTCTAAATACATTTTTAGATTGGTACAAAAGGGTTTGGTGAAGAAAAAAAAAATATGTGAAAAATTCATTCACTGTTGAAAAACACAGGATTTCTCTGGTTGGCTCAGTTTGACAAACACCTTATTTCATTGTGTCGCGTCTCATGTATAGTGATAGCAGTTTAGTTCAGATTGATTCTGTAACGTGATGTTTCAATAAATTTCAGCTGTCTCCATACAGACTTACTTGATGTTCCACCATTAAAATAAAAATGTAAACACACAAAAAATGCATACATCTGAACGATGAAACACACTTAAAATGATGGACATGAGACATGACAAGATGAAATCAGGTGCTCGTCAAATTTTGAGCATATGGAGTTATTGGATTCGCTGTGAAGATTATTCATTTCCCTTTCAGTGTGTGAAAATAGTATTGGTCTACCTTAAGCAGAAGTTGAGATATTGGCAATTAAAGATGATGGGGGTGCCTGGTTGTTGCAGCTGAATTTAGTGAGAAAATGGCCGATCACTTTTGTAAATCCTTCTTTACATTTGTTAGGCCATGCCACTAAATTACAATTTTTGGGCCTTTACTCGCTCCATCTCAGTCAGTTGAACTCTGAAACGCATTTTTAAATTGATATAGAAGGATTTGATGCAGAAAAAAAAAAATAATTAAAAATTCATTCACTGTTGAAAAGCATGTGATTTGTCCAGTCAGCTCAGTTGACGAGCGCCTGATTTCATCGTGTTGTGTCTCATATGTTAAAATTCTTCTCAATATAGCTTAAATTCTTCTCAATATCAAAAATAAGTATTAAGACATTATTTTATCAATTGTAAATCCTTCCCCAACACCCCAGTTTCTCCACTGCAGTTTGATATATTATCACTCTCAAAAGAAAATAGACCTAACAATTCACTGAAAACATATATTGTGATTCAACTTATTCTACTTAAAAAAAAATATTCAAATCATTCCTGAAGTTTCAGGACCTTAATTTAAAAATTCTTATACCACGGATAATATGTTTACCTAAGTTGATATTCCTCATTATATTGCAGTTTTCCAGGATTGCCTGGTATACTACGTACTTCATTGTTTGCTTTCAGTAGTTGGTTCTTCTAGTGGTTAAACCACATTAATTTCATGTTTCACTGCTTATAATTACTTTCCAAAGCATATTCAAATGTTCTATTTTTGCTGAAGGTTTCTTGTATTTCCAAACTTCTCATTCTCGGGCTCAAATCTCTTCATGGAAGGGCTGAGTTCACAAAGCCTGCTGGACTTCTTTGGGCTTTTTGACATCGGCTTTCTTGGTCACTTTGGTGGCCTCTGGCTTGGTCAGTTTGATGCTGTCCAGGAAACGCAGCACAGCCTCCACATACTGGTCAGGGTGGCGGTGAAAATGGCTGACATGGGGTGAGCTCTCCCAGCAGCGAGCCATCACCGGAATGCCTGCAGACTTCCATTTCTTCATCACCTGTGAAAATCACACTAAACATTAGCATGATGCAAGAGATTTATTTCATTCAGTTAATTGTGCTAGAGCACACCTAAGGTATATTAAGGTTTACAATTACTGTCATTATGGGACAAGAAAGGTAATAATTTGCCATTTTTTATTTATTGTAAAATATATGTATAGCCTCCTGTTGTAAATTTCATTTCAAACACTTTATCTCATAATTTTGCTACAGATAGAAAAGTCCATTGACTGGTCTATAATATAATTAGGCTGAATCTATTGCCTAAAAACTAAAAAAAGAGTCTTAACTTTATTTCATTATATGATACGGCATTCTGCCCTTGTATTTCTTTCCAACTAAATTTAAAAAAAAAAAAAAGAAAAAAAAAGAAAAGAAAGGAAGACTAAAAATAAATCACAAACATCCATTAGATATGTTAAAATGTTGCTCATATTCACAACAAACAAAAAAATAAATAAAAGCTGCTTTGATGCCAGGATTGCGTGGATTTTGATCATTAAGTTTTATCATATTACATTTTTGTATCTGCCTTTACTTGCTGTGCCTGCATATCATATATATGCTTGGTTGAGCAGTGCCTTACAACCCACAAGCTGATATTATTCCAAAGCAATTTTCATGGTTTGTGACTTATTGAAGTACAAATCTGTTTCATAGATGTGGAATATTTGAATTCAGCATCTGTTAATGTTCCTTATAGTATATATACCAACACAACCAGGCCTGAGATTTCCAACTCGCCAATGGCCCCTAAAAATGGTGTCTGGCGAACTCGATTTCTGGCACTACTCGCCCGGCTGGTGACCTAAAAATTACAGTCAGTGGTAGAGATTTCGTACATTTGTATTTCAATTTTTTTTTTTAAATTCTAAGTTAAAAAAAAAAAAAAAAAAAGAGAATCTTGGATCAGATGTGGAGTGTGTCTGGAGCTATTATCTATCTCAAGCGGACAACGCCACCCCACCTGCTCCACAACCGAACGACGCAACCCTCGGTAAGCACTAAGCACCTTATTTCGTTTTGTTAAAAGTTTCGTTCAGTTTTACAGGTAACATTTTGAGTTAAGGAAGGTAAAAGGTCCTGACCCTGGGAACTTCGAGGGATGCGAATGCGATTATTGTTATGATATACCTGGGCGGTATATCAATAAAAACAGAGAATAAAATTGTTTTCTAACAATAATCAGCAGAAACGGTGGTGTTATCGAAAGTATTGTTTATTAGCGATAGTAAGACAATTTAAAATAGAACTGCATTTTCGATCAAAGGGTCTGGCAACCTGAAACATTTTCTGGCAACCTCAACTTCCCAGGTTAGGAGCCCGGCTGGCTCCTTAGCCTGGCTTGCTAAATCTCAGGCCTGCACAACCCATGTAAAATAATGTGTAGTTGGAAATGTGAAATAAGACTAAATCAAATCTTGCACTGTGAACATCACAAGCACTTAGCTGAGGTCACACAAGAAGTTATTTCCTGCACACTTTCACCCTACAGGCTTCAGACACCACATTACAGAAAACAAAAAAAAACTGAAAGAAAACTGTGGGCTGGGAGATGCACCACAGAAAAAAAAACATCTAAAAAACTATTCTGTAAATGAGTCACTGAGCACAGATATGCTTTCATGGGTAATCAATTCACAGGTGGAAAACCCACTATAATAAACATTCGAACATTGCTTTGTCAAAGTTCTAATATGAAACTTTTTACACACTTTCAGTAGTGTGAAAAGGGTATCTCTGTGTGAAATGTTACTGCTGAATTACTTTTTCACATCTTTTATATTAGGAATGCTGATTTCAGATCTGTTTCATTAGGATGTTTGAGTTAAAGTGTTAGAGAATTTAAAAGTGTAGAAAACTTCAAATTTACACGAATTAAGGGATCGTTTACAGTTACAAGCTTAGTATGTATATTTTTTCACAAATCCAGGAAGATAAGGCTATTAATAAATTAAGAATTTCTTGTGTAATTTTTCAATTTATGAATAGTTTTTGAAAGTCTAAATCTATTCCTGCTATCGCTAATATGCTCAGTTTGTGGGTACTGTAACTTCCCCGGGCCAAAAACTAGGACAAGCAATATGACATGTTCGTTTCAGGAAATTAGCAATGAGCAAGCCTGACATGTCCACATTTCAATGACTGATGCTCCACTGATACCACACTTCAAATGACCTTGTAAACACTGCTCCAGTTCATATACAGCTCTCATATCACGTAATGTCATCCCACTATACAAATCAGAATATAGACAGTTATAGTGTCAAGGGCTAAGAAGCATTATCACTGTCACTAACAGAGCACGCTGAGTGCATCGAATGTTCAGTTCTCAGAATAGGATCATATCTTGTATATACAGTCAACTTTGTCACCCAACAGTCCAGTTCACTGACCCCTAACATATGATTAAACCTTCCACTTTCTAACCTCATCTATCTTTGCTGATCTGTCAAAATCTGCTATGGCAAAACTTGTGATAACGTATCTTAAAATACACAAACCCTTACTATGGCCCACTCTGTGATCTCATCTGCATCACAAACAGTACACCCTATGATATAAAATTTATAAATAAATTTAACACAATCATACCACAAAATATACTGGTTGCAATTTCATGTCTCCACCATTCATACAGCGGATTACTTTCAGCCTTATCATGTGAAATGGTCATGACCTCTGCGAAGTCAGGATCATATTTGTATCTCATATCTGTATGTGCTTTTCCATCCATCTGAGACAGTCCTTTTAACTGTCCACTGTTGAACAGTGCTAAAATATTGAAATCCAAGGTAAAGGGAAAGCAAAACAGGGTTGACTATTCCTAAAAGACAAATATAAGCCACTATAGGAAACCTCATTTTTGTCTGATGAAAATGACAGAGTGATAACAGCTGTCAAAATAAATAAGATTGCCTTTTTTATACAAAAATGTGTCTTGTGCTAACTGTGGCATCACCCATGCTATATTTATAGCACAGATTCTGATTTCCTTCAGTAAGACTGCTACTTCACTCAAATACTTTGTCATTTAAAACTATCTTCCTATTTTATTGTAAAGAAGTCTGTCTTATACAGGGAGGTGCAAAAGAAGGTTGACAATTGCCAATAAAACATTTAAAATGGTGATAACTATTCAATTGCATTAATTGATGGCCATCAGCTATTGCTTGTGGTCAATTCATGTTAATGAACAGTTGTTAACATTTTAAATGTTTCAAGGGCAGCGTTCAATCAAATTTGCCATTGCTCTGTGCAATTTTCAATGCTTTTCCAAATTTCACTTGTTCTCCATTCCCACTTTCACAAGGCAAAGTTAAAAGTAATGGTCGTGATTAAGTACATGAAAGGTGTGGTTGTTAAAATGACATAACGTACAAGTATCTGCAATTATTACATATTACACTTATAGTATGATAAGGTAACCATAAAAAATACAAATAAGCATTTGTCATGCTATTCTAGCCATGGGTCTGAACTCTAACGATGGTTTATCTGGGAATGATTTTAAACCAACCATTATGGCACTGGCCAAAACTTAGTCCCTTGAACCTCCTGTCAGCAACATAGGGTACTAAGTACTATGCTATTCATTAACACATATACAATAACATATCACCTCCAAAGCTCTTACTCTCACCAACACATTTCTTTGCCGGTGAACAAAAACAAAAAAAAAAGAATGTGATGACAACTGAATAATTAGGCTAAAGAGTAAAATAAATATAATACCTGGTGAGATGGGACTGAGTCAACAGTCAGTTTTTGACACAAACATTTCTCATTGCAGCCATATGATTTGACATAAATTATGATTTTATTTATGTATGTTTTGACATCTCAGTTTAGTGTGTGAATAAATATCTCTCTACGCCATGGATGTCCAAAGTTTTTTTTGAGGGCTAAATACAAACAAATAAACAAAAGGCCGGGCCACATATACTGAAATATACATTTCAAGCTGAAAAAAATTCAAGGAAGTAAGTCATTATTATATCAGTGAAATTTGACCTTACAGAGTTTGTTAGCCTCTTCTTACAACTTCCATCATTCCAGTTTGGATAAACCGAAATAATATGCCTGGTCCCTAAAATTTTGGTTTAAGTGTGTTCCACTGTATTTTCATAATTTGCTGCGGGTCAATTAAAACTGGACCACGGGCCGCAGTTGGCCCACTGGCCGTAGTTGGACACCCTTACTCTACCCTCATCTCAATTAACAGAAGTTTAATTTGAACCACGGCAACAATACAACTGCTTTTTTATTTAGGCCAGCAATTAATAATCCAACAGAGATCAACACTTTGTGTAGTCTTACATGTATTAAATCCAGATAATTTGTGAGGAAGATTTTCATATGAAATTCTCTCACAGTTTTTCTCATTTACTTAAAAATTGCAAATATTAAAAATGCTGTGGTTTGTGTTATTCATGGATATCAGCTACACTGAGTGGCATAGATAGCATTCATTATGAGTGCTGCCATACTCTTTGTGGTACTTAAAGAAATGGTCTGATACAATACATTATCAGCTTTTCTCAGCCCAAGAACTACTGCACCTAATGATAAATGAAGCCATGAAATTGCAAGTCCTCATTTCTGTATCATCCACATAAATTCCCAGCTATATGTGCTTAGATCAAGATAACTTGATAAGTGTTAAATGCCAAATATTGTATCAGACGAAAAGGTCTTTGTGACAAAAACCACTTCTTCACCTTTCTGCAATTATGGACCACCTTTTCTAGATACATGTACCAGATATGATTTGCTGACCTCTAATCTATCTGATATACTGAGTTACCCTGACAATTACTGGGAACTCAGACTAGAGCGAGTCAGTATAATGAACTAGTTATTAGACAGAACATTTTTTCACTCAACATCTTGAATTTTTGTTTATAAAAATGTAAAATCATTCCCAAATTCATTGTAAAACTGAGGAAGATGAACACCATTGGCAACAAAATTCAACTGCAAACAGGTCTGCATAGAACCTTGTTCCTCTACTAGAAAACTAGGAAAACTCTAGCTGTGACACATTAGATGGGTCATATAGCCACTCCAAAGTCAACTTTCACTTATACATGATGAAACAACTGCTTCATAATATGAAATATTATTGAATGGTCTGAAGCAAACACCTGGTCTGAACATGACTATGGCAGACCATTAAAATTACTATGCACACTCAAGTTTGTTCATTTAAATCTTCAAGGTTCAATAATTTATATGAAATATTTGGAGTGCATCTTCACATGTGTTAGTCAACAGCTGACTCATCTTATTTCTAGGTACTTAATTTTCAATTGCAAAGGATTCTATTTCCATTCACTTCACAGTTTGTATCTATATATGTGGGGTTAATCAATAGAACTTGAAAAGGACATGAAGAAAAGAAATTTATCATTATTCCAAAATTCCACATCTACATGGAAAGGTAGCTTATCAGTCTCTTTCCTTAAATATTTGTCATAGCAAATTCATGTCTGATGGAAAAAAGCGCACATTTGTTTTCTGTCAAATTTCTGATATAATTTAAGAGCTTCCTACAGTTTAAAATCCTACTCTGGATATAGCACTTCGTTCTGTCTCCACTTGCAGGCTATTTGGAGGATATAAATCTCCCACATAATGTAATTATTTCCCAGATTACGACATTTAAAATACTACAAGCATTTTCTGTTCTGTCTGTATTTCTTCACTGAAAAAGAAAGAAATGATTTCTTATATCTGCAGGTTTGGAAGAAAAAACACAGAGAAAGTATTTACTGAATTCAGATAAATGTTTCTCTGTGGAAGATGAATAAGGCATGAAAAATACATCGCTTATCTTGGAATGTCCCTTCTAAAATGCTAATTTAGAGTCTATTTTGGCTCAACGGTCTCACTTTGTCACTCATTATATTCAAATAATTCTGAAGCAGTGTAAAACATTCAAGAGAAGGAGTTTCATACATAATTTCATGTTACATGCTAGATGGGAAATCTTTTCAAATCTGTGTTCTAACTAAATTTTATGATTTTTATCAATATATAGTTTAAATGAAAAGTATGGATCTTTTCTAAATCAACACAATTGGACTTGTTTTTAATTTCATGGGTAGTATTGGGTAACCTTTGACATTGGCTCATATCTATAATAAAACTATTATGATTTTTTTAAAGCTGTCATTATTCTGTTCTAATTGTGTTTGTTAGTTTATAGGTAAAAGTAATTTGATTACAACAGAGAAATATTGAGATGCCATTCTGAATTATTTAGGATTGTTACATTTATAGTTATTTTACACACTTTTATTTATGATATAATTACTACATTTACCACTTACAGTTAAGAGAAAAGAAAATAGAACTAGACCCACAACAATCACTACTAAACCATTTGTATCTTTGTAGTCTCATTTAACAAAATCATTCAGAACTAAATCTAATACCATTCTGTATAATCTTTATAGACTTACATGTAAAACCACAAAAGGGCCATTTAACAAACAATGGAGAGAGACTAAAAAAGGTTTAAATGAAAATATGTGTTCCAAAAAAGATAAATTTAGCATGATAAAATATAATAGGCATTATTTAAAGTTGCTAAAATCAAATATTTATATATACAAATGGAGATACCACAGGACATAACTAACTTTTAAGAAGATCAGAACTTGCTATCTCCAAAGGTTATGGTTACAGTTTGGTAAGCTTTTCAACCTCCTGTCATGGTGGTAATCTAAAAAATAATAAAACACTAAATCGTGTTTTGGTCACTCCAAAGCGATTTTCCCCCTTTTTTGACAAATTAAAAGAGTTTTCCCCCCCCCCTTTTTATATCAACTGAGGAACCAAACAATTAACTGTATTTGCACATCCATACAAAAATATTTTCATTAAAAATGATCACTTAATGTCCAAAAACAGTTGCTGAACATAAAACAACCATATTCTCAAAATGCGAAAATTTGAGATAGAACAACAGAGAACTGAGCTCGCGACAGATTCCTTATTGGGATGGATACTGTATAAAATTAAAACCTGTTTCTTTTAAACATGAACACTAAAGATTAGAGAAGTTGATGGAAATTCCAGATACTCGACTGTTGGGATTGTATACATGTATGCAGATAAAATAAAGCTCTACTCTTGCTCCAGCTCCCTCTCCAAATTTTTCATCCTTTTTGTTCTAAGATATTAGAAGATGAAGCCTAAGAAAAGTGAAACTAGATCTACTGGTTCCTTACTGGAGAATAATTGCAACTAAGACAATTGCAACTGTTTGATTCCCTACTGGAGCATGAAACTTGAGAAGAATGAAATTTTTAATCCTTCCCTTATTTCCCCTCTAGTTCTTAATATAACCTGACTGTGTTACTATGTCAGAGTCAACTACAACAGAGTATAACATGTCAGTTTCGGCTGGCATCTAGAGGAAATAAAGTCAAATACAACATAGACTGAAATCAGGTCAAAACAAAAAAAAAATGAGACCAAAGTCCAGATAGGATGACCTACTTTATACACCTAGAACAGAGATATTTGGGAGGTGAAGTTGCCAAGTAGTGAGTGACCCACATAAAGTACACCTGTACACCATTCCAGTCTCTGCCATTTCTCTCTCAAGTGAGAGTTCTTTTATGTGGGTGGGTGGGTGGGTGGGGTTTGGGGAGGGGGTCGTGGTGGAGGTGATTTTTTTTTTTTTTTTAAATTATTGTAGATAGGTTATTTTAACCTTTTTCATCAAATTCAGCATGTTCAAATTAAAGGAAAACATCGAAAATTTTTTTTTCAAAAATTGACCTTTTCATACGGTTGCTCGCCATGGCAGCGCCGCATCTTGGATTTTGACATACCTAAATTGATGGATTTTAAAATCAATCTCCTCTGCCAAATTTCAACCAAACTTCATAAAACTTGGTGAACACATTGTTTAATATAAAAATCTAGAAAGTTTTGAAAATGCCATATAGCGAAAATTCAAATTTTGCCATTTTTTAAAACTAAAAACCCAGTTTTCTCTAAAACTTACTGACCGAATTTAACGCGCTCCCAACTTTTGGGGTTTTGTGGTGATTATGATGTGTACCAAATTTGGTTTCAATCGGTTTCGAAACAAAAAAGGAGACAGCAAAAAAATGTTTAAAAAAAAAAAATAATAAAAATAAAAATTTAAAAAAAAAAAAACGGGTTTTGAGAAAAACGCGTTTAAAGTTTTTTTTTTTTCAGAGAAAAATTAACATGAGAATTTTGGGGTTTTGTGGTGATTATGATGTGTACCAAATTTGGTTTCAATCGGTTTCGAAACAAAAAAGGAGATAGCAAAAAAATGTTTAAAAAAATAAAACAAAAAAAATAAAAGGATTTTGAGAAAAAACGCGTTTAAAGTTGTTTTTTTTTCAGAGAAAAATTAACACGAATGGACTTAGCAACTTCTTGATACCATTTTTTACACGCAGAAAAGGAAGTACTTTTAAGAGAAAACAAAAGTGCAGAGTGGCATTTTTTTTTTTTGTTGACTCTCCTCATCTACTATTTCTACTACTACATCTGTGTAAATCACCTATTTAGTACAAAATTAATTTTCATGGATCTGACTATTTGCATACATGGATCTGACTATTTGCATACAAGGGAAGAATGTCTGCTGGTGCATTTGATCTTTTTGGGGCACAGATCACTTCTTCTGTGGTCCCATTCAAAACAGAATTTTCCTTGTATGGGGAAACTACTGGACAATTCCATGCAAATTATACAAAGACAAATGACATAAAAACACTGATACAATTTAACCTATCCCAGTACAATGTAAACTCTCAAGAGAAAGGTAAGCATTCTTTCTACACTTGAATGAGATAGTAGCAACTTCTAACAAAGTCACTCTCCCATTTACACCAAGAAATGCAAGGCAATACAGTAAAAGCATTTCTTATGGTTGGATCCCAATGACACTGATAGAACCTGGTTAAAGGCATTGATTTACACAATAATAGGTTTAAGCTTCACATTTTCAAATGATCTGAAAGT
Source organism: Peronia verruculata (assembly GCA_038406235.1). Lineage (NCBI taxonomy): Eukaryota > Metazoa > Mollusca > Gastropoda > Systellommatophora > Onchidiidae > Peronia > Peronia verruculata. The sequence goes on along the minus strand of JBCAUA010157089.1, from coordinate 6,985 downwards.
CACCTTTCCCTTACAATTTGGACATGAAAGTGAATCATTCAATTTCCCCCTTAATCAACACTGCCTGTGTAATACACTTATTTCTGAACAAAAATGTCTAATAATTCTCTCCATAATTCAATATTCACATTCACTTTTCTTTCCTACTATCATCAAAATGGTGATTACAGCTAGTGAAGATAAACCACAATTTGTACTACAAATGTGCTGATAAGAATAAGTACAACATACTTGTTCGAAATAATTATCTGTAGTTGTCACTAAAAAACAGCGTGAACAAGGATTTATGAGAGAATCAAAGTACGTCATATACCAAAGCCTTTCTTTTTATCAGATAAAGTATGATATCTGAACAAAGAAAGACAAATGATAAAAAAAAAAAAAAAAATTATATTCTGATATTTTTGATAATTATGTCACTGTCCTTGAAAATCATACTTCCTGGCTGTGAAACATTGTCTCAAATGTGGGACAGTGAACAAATTTTTTTTTTTTTTTTTCTTTTGCAGAATTATTCACTCACATGAAGGAGAAAAATCAGCACTTAAATGATAACATCTCAAATCAACAAATTACTAAAGGTTCAATGGACTTGCCTCACCCTTAACTAGAAAATATTGCAAAATCAACAACTCCTCAACAAAAGATAAACCATCAATGAAAAGCAAAAATTTGTTATATTATTTACAATAAATAATAAAGATTCATTTAAATTATGACCAGGTCATTATTATCAGTCAAAAGAGGGACAAAACAAGATAAAGAAGAAAAATGCAAATCAATCACAACTCACTCTTGTCATACACCAAGAGAGTAAACTGACAGAATATGAAGTACTTCAAACTTTTCTGATGACGTAATATTTCCCTTATGTTCTTCTTATCTAAAAATTGAAATGAAGTCTGTCATATTTTTCCAATTTTCACATTTATCAGCACAATAAACAATATCTTTGACTCAATACTGTGACCACAAGCTAACCACATTCGACAGAAACTATGGAATTTCTCTCATATCACCGATTAAACAAAATCCAAAGTCAAAAGAGCATCGCAAAAAAAAAAAAAAAGATATTAAAAGGGAAAGAAGCAAATCAGTAACCACTGTAGCTGCCTATTACAGATAGGGATGAACAGAGAAAAACAACTCACCATTTCTATCTGTGTGTCAACACCTATGGGATCTGACCTAGAGTACAGCATTAGTGATGGCAGGCGCAGTTCATTCTGGTGGAAAGCATCTGATGCCGTCTTGTAGTGACAAGTGACAGAGTTTTTGAAAAGTCTGAGATAGGCTTCCAGGGATTCCCTGAGCATTTTTTGACCCAATTTGTTTTCCACCAACACTGATGCAAAACCAGGAGCAACACCTTCAAGGTCAACTGGGCTATCAAAGACTTGACCAACTAGGCGTCTTCGGATGTCTTCGTATTTCCCTTTCCTTTGATTTAGTTTCACTAGAAGTTCTCCATACATGTACCCACCCACGGAGAAACCATGGACCATGAGAGGTTTACGGACAAGAGATGACTCTTGCAGCAATGACAGTACATGTTCCACAGTTTTCTGAGCTCTTTTTGGTACTAAAACTTGAGTTGGCTGCATCTGTAAAGCACAATGCAAATTTTTTACACAACTTTAATTAATTTTTTGCTAGTTCAAGCTACAATGCATTGCTCTTAACTAATTTAAATGGTATCATGTATCTATTATTCATTTTTAAAGACCAAGCCTCATTTATGAGAAACCGAGAAAAGATTTATAAATCAGTTGCAATATTTACAACCTACAATCTGAGTAGGTGTTGTCATACATCACTGCTTCTTTATTTCTGAATTCTCCCTCTGTGACTTTACAGGCAAACTTAATCTTTTTTTTTTGTTGTCATTTAACAATAATATTTGTTTTCATATTCTTCAAAATACATGTGCTCAATAAGTAAGATGTGGCATGCAGAAGTGAGATCAGAAACAATTAATAAGAAAGAAGATGTTATGATGATAATCTGTCCAATCAACTTAACCTGACTCTCTGATACAAGTAAAAGATGCTATGAAAAAAGGTTTCATGAAATGGTACAAACCTGTAGACTAAGAACATCAAATCCTTTGCTGTGGTACAGATTGCCATATTTATCCAGATGGCGCTGCTTAGCTAGCATCCAGCCAAACAACAATACAAGGGGCCGAGGATTTTCGGTGGCCTCTTGTATCGTTTTCAGCTGAATATTAGGGCTAAGCTGTTCTGTCTTTAGAGGCGGCAAACTGCTTTCCTGGCGGAACATTACAGCCATTGCTGGCATATTCTGAAAATTAAAACAGAGAAGGCATAATCTCTGGTTTCTTCTCACAAAGCCAGGGTGACAGTATGTAACTTATTTTATTTTCATTCAAATGACATTCATTTTTCCACACCCAAAAAGATTTCTTTACCACATGATTTTACAATATTAAAAACACATATGCTGCATATATAAATTAAAGAAAAAAAAAAAAAAAAAAGGAAAGACAAATTCATTATCATGTATCTTTTTTCATACATTCGTTACCATTCAGTAAGAATGATACATATTAGAAAATAATATTTTTTGAATACATTTGCACAGGGTTGAGGCATTAACCATAAGTTCTATTCATCACCTGGAAACCCACAGTATTACTTATTGGGGTTTTACTCCTAGTCAACTTAGTCACAGTTTATGGTTCGCATTTCATGTCATTTATACTATAGTCTAAAAACACTACAAAAATTATGAGCAGTTAGTTGTAATAAAATGAATTCAATCATTTCTCTACATCCATGAATTCATTGTATTATTCTGAGATCTCAACATCTTAATTATCACTGATGATTAAAAGTTTCCCTCACCCTGCTCAACAGAGAGATTTGCATGTTTGCAAGATGGCGGCCCATGGCCAGAACTGGACCAGGAACTGGACAGGACATGGTTAGACTGTGAAAAATGGAGGAGAACTTAAATAAGTAGTATACCGCACCGATGTATACCCACTATAACAGCTGTGAAGAATCAGTGAGAGATTATTATGATGATACCAAACAACAGTTCACATTACCTCTGAGAAAAGTCAAAGCCCTTACCTACTGCTGATCATTGCAACACTATGCTATTCTGCATCTCTCTTTTCATTACAGGAGTACCAAATGTAATTGGTATACTGTTTAGTCATGAATAGATTTTTCAGCATGCTGAGAAGAGAATGACTGAAGACAGCAATATTCAACTTCCATATTAATTGAATTTAATCTTCAATTTGGCAAGAACCTCTGAAGTTCTAAGTTTGTCGTTTTCAGCTTCTTGTCGTCCACCAACAACGACAAATTCTTGACCTTTGAAAACGCACTATAGGTTAATCATCCCATGCCTACTCTGAACTGAAAGCCACAGGTATGGGTGCTCAAACTGGGAATTTCTGGGGGTTCAAGAAAATGTTATCCACATTTACAGATAAGAGTTATAGCTTAAAAATTTAAAAAAAAAAAAACACACACACACACACAAACAACAACAACAACAAAACAGGGCAGGCCATAAATAAACTAACAATTATTTAACTATTTGTGTTGTGCTTTAGGTCAAAATAAGCCAAGCCATTATTTTAATCCAATTAAAAATCATTTTGAGGAAGTTGTAAGATTATGCTTCATAAAAAGTAAATTAAGAGTGTTGAACTAATCTGATTGTAATTAAGAAATCTAATTGTATTAAAATGCTTTAAACTAAGCGGTTATCTAACAAAGTGTTAGCCTACTTTTGGCTTATCCTGTACAGCTGGACTCAGAGTCACATGAACTTCTTTTAAAAATTCTATTCTCATAGTATTTACACTTACAAGCAGAAGAATGCAAATTTGTAAAAAAAAAAAAAATCAGACGTATTCTACAACCTATAAATTTAATAGGCCAACACGTCCTTACCATCATACTATGGAATACATTACTATCATAAATATAATTTCATTACATTTAAAATGTTTGTACCTCCTGCTACGGGTTATTTTTCTTTAGTTCTACAAATAATGAATGCAAAATAATTAAATTATCATTCTCATAACTTCAAAGTGATATAACAGGATGTTATGTACTGAAACACTTCATTCTCTAGAAAAGAGGCTGTAGGGCACTAGTGCCACGAGACACAAAATTGAACTCCATTTAAACTTGGGTCCTAAAAGTGTGGGTGGGTGAGAGTGGATGGGGTCTATAAGTGTAAAATTTGTGATGGTGCCATCTGGAGAGAGTTTTTAAAAGCTTGTGTGAGAGTGTTCGATAAAATCATATTAGTGAATATTGCCTTGATACTCATCACATTCAAAAAGATTTTATTACTAGATCTATATTGAGTACTTTTTTGTTTCCTATTCCAAGATTTCAAGAAATAAAATTATGTAATGCATAAACTAGCTTTCTTTCAATCCAATTGTAACATAGCAAATTACACTAATAAATATTTTTTTAAATCTGTTTAATTATCATGCACATTTACATTCTTAAACACCATATAAAAATAAATAAATATATAGACAACAGTATGCTGTTGGTGATTTTTGTTTCATCGATTAATCTAGTCTATTTCAAACAATTACATGCAACAATGCATAAAAGCGTTTGTACCTAAAAGTAAACTTTAGCTGAAATCTAGGAGGAACACCACATCAAAAGGGAGGAGGGTGAAGGAGGAGGCAGAGATGATGAACAAAGACTGCTTCATATTACTTCCCCTAAAGAGTAAAAAACTGAAATTAACTTGCCTATAGATTGACTGTAGATCTATTCCCATTTACTAGAAAGAAACTTGAGATCTTACGCATTCTATCATTCAACCAGAATTATCAATCAACCAAAATAACCTCAGCCTAGTCTAAATGTGGGATACTTGATATGAAGTGCAAATCATTCATATTTCGGCACAACACAGAGGTGGATCTAGATCTAAATCTAGACTCTAGTTTTAACTTTTATAACCAAAACGTCTAGGTTTGAACCTTTCATTCACTGCTCTCGAGATCTATTCTAGATCTCTAGATCACACTAGAATATACTTACCACAATGTTTTAATGACACCGGTGTGATTGCTGTGCTTAAATCACTTGCTGTCAATGTCACGTCAATCACTGTCGACTGCGGACAAGTGGGCCTTGTTCTCCGTGGGGTCACTTCAGTATCAACTTCCCTCCCTGACCCTTCCCTCTAGATCTAGAATCTAGATCTAGTTGAGTAGGTCTAACTAGCGCGATGGCAAGACAGTGTAATTCAATAGGCCGCTTTCCGAAAACAACGATTTTCTCTCGGCAAATCGACAATTGCCATTCACAAAATATGGTGCAATAAATTGCAATACGCTAAACCAGAGATTGATATTGCTCACATATTATCTAAGAAGAGTGAAACGCAGGTTTAGATCTAATTTTCATTCGATTAGTTCGCTCAACGGAATCGCTGTCAGCTCGTGGCCTGACCAAAGCGGCCTATGATGTGATGGGGTACCCTGGGTCCGAGCCAATCGAAAGCAACCTAACTCATGACCCCACCGGAACTGCATAGTGTGGAGGCAACATTCGATTCGCCTTTATCTTTGGCCACCCGCTGTCCTGTAAGATCACCCCATCCCAGCCATATCCCATATATAATTTTTAAAAAATCGAAAGTATATTCCTTGATTACTGTGGAAGGCTTGCTCATAATACATTGACCTCATTTCCCTGGCAATTCAAATTAGCAAGCACCTCAGTAAATAAAGCCGAGATAATCCTTTCTCTTAGGACTGAAAGGCTTAAAAAAACAAGTACATGTATAACTATGACAGAAGCCCAGCCAACCCGCTGAGGAAAAGGAGAGTTTATCCACATCTGTAATTTTTTTTTTTTTAATTACGTACGGACCTTAATGTAAATGATTGATCTACACAAGTAAATGTACATTATAATAATATCGTCAGAGATTTCCCAAATACCAAATATCTAAACCAGCAACATACTACGAAATACTGATTCTCCCGCGATAAAAAAAAAAAAAATGTCAAACGAGAATCTCTGCTCAACAACTGAGGGGGAAAATACTATTCACACCCATTTGAAAGACAGTTGCGCGATCATTACTGCTTCTGTTTTGTTCGTTTTGTTTGTTTTGGGGTTTAACGGCACATCAGCACCATCACAGCAATTGGGTCAAGCGCGGTAAAAAAAAAAAAAAAATTACACGTCAAGGATAAAGAGGAAAGAGAACAGGACAGAAGACAGGAGCATGGAGAGAGAGAAGAGATGTAACCCCAGAAACGTCGAGGATGGCATTCCATAGGAGACATCTCACCAGTGGTGTGCAGATGGGAGCAAAGAACCTACTTCTTTACCCCGGACAGCCGAGGGGGCATTACTGCTTCTAATGAATATTGGCATTTATCTGAAGAACAAAAGCGCCGTTTCCAATGATTGTAATCCTCAATGGAAAGTAAGCAGAATACAGATATGGACCTAGGCCTTCTGGTATTAATAAGAGCTTAAATTATAGAACATCGGTCCTACAACTAGGCGTAAGCTTATGATCGCATAATATTATAATTTTCGAGATTTTTAAAACATGTATAATATATGTGGATTTATCACAGCTATGTACTGAATGCTGTACGACTAGGCCTATATGGAGCAAATTATAACACGCCTTAAAAAAAAAAAAAAAATCTGCAACCAGTGATTGTCGGAAAAGAAGACAGTTTGTATAGCCTTTCAACAATTGGTGTCGAAAAATCTAAAACAAGAGTCAGAAAGGCGTCCGTAGGTTGACTCTGTGGCCCGTGAGCTGCCCCATATTTGACCTTTCTGCTTAGTTACTCACATGGAATACAGTGTCACTATTTTTGGTAAAAATTGATTATGAGTGCATGCTGCCGTCAGCAGAGATTGAAAGTTGCTGTAAATGTGTAAAATCTTGGATGGAAAGTAACAAACTGAAATTGAACAATGATAAAACC
>JBCAUA010156979.1:0-22200 GCA_038406235.1 Peronia verruculata | reverse complement strand
TCCCACGTGTTGTCAAACAAAGAAATGGTTACGGGTTAGTCAACAACGTGGCCTGATTATGCAGTCATACATTAACCATCATTTCCACTCCTTTGTCTACCTGTTCCCTCCACCTCCATCCCGATTTTACTGCACATCTAACACTGCGTTTCTCTCAAGTGGACAGTATGATGTGGAATTATACCATAAGTACTCAGGTGTCTTGGTCCGACATTGGGCTCTTAGACGGATTTTTTTATTTGGGAGCACCCACAGTGGATTCTTGGGGGGGGGGTAAATTATAGGGGATAAATTCTGTTTCTCAGCAGAGGCGGGTTCTAAGGCAGACCGGGCTCTCAGGCGGAGGGTTCTTAGGCGGAGACCACTGTAACTGTTCCACTCATCCATCAAACCAAGTTTAGCTCTTGTATACCTCAGTCAGATCCACATAGATTGTCGAATGTTAGCCTTATACATATAATTATAAGCTTTCGCCTGTTTCATCAGCAACATGTGCTTATATTTGGCTGGATGTTAGCCGACATTGCTAGCATGACTTATCAGTGAAATCTGTTGTTTTTTTGTTTTTTTTGTTTGAGTTATACATTAGGGAGATATATGGATTATGAAGAAAATAATTGAGGAATGCAAAAGCTTTGTTCAAGGGGCCAGCGATTTTGTGGAATACTTGTTCAAGTTATTTGTACTCAGCTGTATGTAGAGTATTTCAAGAGTGCAGAGATTAAAAGATGTAACCTTAAAAGGCTGTGAACTTGTTTACTTCAGTCAGCCTGTATGGAAGTGCAGTATCAGAACTTGAATAAATCAATATTCTTTCAGAAAGGAAAATCAAAGGATGGTGTTTTCTGTCATTTAAAGTTCTGCTTGGCATTTAGTAAGAGATATCAACTAATGCCTTTTTTTTTTTTTTTTTTACGGTTAAAGTAGAAAGCTTCATTGGCAAGAAGATTGGCAAGAACAGTTAACTACATGTAGTTAAGAAGTGAAGCCACAGATTTTGGTCAGTCATTCTTCATTGTGTGACATAAACTGCCTTGCATCAAACAGAGATTGTCTTTTCAGAATCCAGATTAATGAAAAAATAGTATAGTATTGATTATCAGCGTGTAGTCATTATTATATGTCTTGCGTCCAGGGTAAATGGGTCGGAAGTCGCACTAGGCAATGAAGATACTAATTTTTTTTTATTTTTTTTTTTTACAAAACCGCAATTTAACCTTTTTTAATCTGAAATAATAAATATTTTGGTATCATAGTCGGAAAAACGTTAAAAAAGGGCTGTGACTTTAGCTCATCTGGTGCAACTACCGATTCATTTGCCCTGGGCGCAAGACATGGATCCAGGACAGGGAGTGGTGATGCTTGCATAAAAGTTTCTGGGTTCAGCAACACAGTATATTTCGTTAACGAATCAGTACAAAGCGCCATAAGAAATCATATGAGGAACACCTGGTCACTTCAAGGAGAACAAAACTGCACTAGTACGGTCATGTTCCAAGATGTAACAACTGTCCAAGAAGCACATCAGGGCACAGTGACAGGAACAGTCAGAAGGGGACAACGGAGGAGAACATGGATGGACAACATCCAAGGATGAACATGAACAACAGTGCTATGACCTGCACTCGGATTGAACAAGCAGAAATAGCAGGCAGCTCCGCCAATTCACAAGGTCATCGTGAGCTATGTAAACTGGAGAGCAGCTCATTCACATGGAGATTTCAGTCCGACAAGCCTAAAGAAATTGTTTATCCTTGATCAGTCATATATATCTCATCAAAGCTGAAGATTGAAGATAAGGTAACTTCTGTCACATGACTTGGCCTGTGCTCAGGGAATGGAATGACTGAGGTGAATCAGTGTTGCCTGTGTCCCGGCAATTTCTGATTCCTTCTCATGCCTTTCTCGGCTGTATTATTTCTTATGACATGGGACCTGTTGAACTTAAAAAAGATCTCCAGATCTGTACAGTATTGTTGTTTCTTCTAGATAACAGTCACAAGTTTATGATTATATTGTGAAAATATTGACAACAGTTCTGTTCACTTTCATCTCATCAGGTATGCGACCTACATTCCCTTGAGAGAGATGTGGAGAAAATATATGGAGGAACTTATCCAGTTTTCCAAGTAAGTCAGTTTTTAATCAAAACTGTACACTATCTGCAGTATATCAAAGTGATATTATGAACTGGTCTATTGTTTATCTCCATTGCTACTGTTGACCATAGGAGTCTTGCCTAATATTACCAGAGTTGGCTATCTTTTTTTTTTTGCTCCTTCTGAGTTCTACGACCTCATGTAGCCCCGGTAGACGACAGATCTCAGTGATTTTGGCCATGTCGAATGTAGATTGTCGACATGTTTTTGTCTCGGAGAACTGTTGACATCTGATTTGTGTTCACATTTCTGCAGCCCTAGCACAACCAGTAGATCTCAGTGTCTGTACTTCTCAGTTTGAGATGACATTTGTCTTTGTACTGAAAGTTCACCCACGATACACGTATAGTGTACTTTGATCTGTTCTCCTGTGGGACCGGTTGACTCCCACCCAATAAAAACCACGTTTTGACATCATAAATTTTGTCTCTTTCCAATTTTCCCAACATGGTGTTATGGTAAGAGATTTTTTTTTCTCTTTTTCTTGACAAATAACATTCTGATACAAATTTGGTGCTGTTTTACATTTTAGTGACTATGCAAAAGAAAAAAAAAAACATGATTTCAAAGTTTCTCCTTAGCTCTGTGTATTAACTCAGGCTTTATTACTACATGTAGTTCTTTGGTAAATGATGGCTTTTATGTAGAATCTCACCTCAGTAGTAAAACTAGCATGCATGCCAACTCCTTCTGTTCTTTGTCTCAGAGTGAAGCTGCTTTCATGTTTGTTACTGATACCATTTGGGAAAAGAGTGGGGGGTACTATAACATTAGCATCAGTAGGTAAGAGGACTGTTCATGTCCATCTGAGAATGTGGTTCCAATAGTCACAGGAAAAACACTGATAGTAGTTATATTATTGGCCAGCACATTTGAACTGGGACTTTTATGTCAGTCATTGACTGAATGGACCTTGTGGATACCACAGGTATCTCCCGCACAGCTGCAAAGCTGGAATTACACATTGTCAGCATTTTTATAGCAGATAATGTACAGAAATTTAAACCTTAAATGTATTTTTCTTTCTCATAATGTTCTTATTGTCCTCCAAGTTTTTATTACCCTGAATGTATACATGTAGGTACATACACTATATTGTAAGCTCAGTTCTCTACTGCTCTATCTCCGTTTTTCACATTTTGAGAAAATTGATGTTTTTATGTTTAGCAGTTGTTTTTTTGCAAATATGAGATAGGACGCAATGATTGTTTAAAGCTAGCCGTTTGGGCAAGTAATCAGTGCATGAAATAATAACGTTATATGGTAGATTTACTATTTCTCTTTCATATGACAATATATCTCCATAATTTCATAGCAAGAACTTGTTCCTTGAGAGCTGTGGTTGTATGAGACTGTTATTGAATTGGGTGATAGAGAGAAGGAAGAAACAGGAACTGGGAGAGGGAGGAGGGAGACAAGCTTTCTTTCTTAAAGGACCTACACACCTACACTTGGAAGCAATGGTGTTAATCAAAATAGCAAGCATTAATGTAGAACCCCAGTGTGGATGGCAAAAACTGAAGATATTAATTCTGAACTATCATCTTGCTAGATATTCAGCCTGTTTGATTTGATTTTTTGGTTGGAGTTTTGTGAGAAGAGTATCGGACAGTTGATAAAAAGATTAAATTTTGATCAAATTGAGAAAATATTTGCATTTCTGAAATCAGCATGTCGAAATGAGTAAAATCTATGCATAAATGGTCTGTTCTAATGTTTTTCTAAAAGATAGCAATAAATATTGAATCAGACTTAGAAAATTGATTTGTAATGAGATCCTCCGTGCCCTACTTTACATCCACCCCCATGTCTTTGTTGCACTGCACATCTCACCTTAAATTTAGTATCCTGTCACCCTGCGGTGGAGACGTAGGTGTGGATGACAGGTTGTGACTTGCAGCAATGGCGACTTTGCCACTTAATTTTAAACATTCTAGTTCCGAATGGTGTGAGGCCTTTTTACGCTTATTCCTTCCATGGACAACCCATGTTGTAATCTGTCTTCATCTGTCCCCAGCCTAACGCAGTCCAGTTTGCCTTCAGCAGCTCAGAAAATGATGAAAGCCGACTTTCACGGTTGCCCCCTCACCGTGCAGCAATCCAGATGTCCCAGCTACATCGGGGTGCACGGCATTGTGCTGCAGGAGACCAGGAATGTGTTCGTCCTAGTGACCCCAGACAGTAAGGTCAAACGTAAGTCATGGAGCCATGCTCTGGTCTTGTCCACTCATACTATAATCTGAGGCTTTTTTTTTTTTTTCTTCTGCATTTTTTTTTTTTTTCCATTATTTGAGTGGAGGATTGGTATTTCCTTGTTAGGTTGAAGAGAGGATATTAAAGGGTCCGAAAAAAGTATGATTTTGTGGAGACAATCACAGCTCAGTTATCTACAACTGCATATTGGAAACCCTTACCACTAAACCAGTATGTTTTAGCACAGACCACTAGAGCAAAGGTAAGTCTGATAAAATATTGTCGGCTTTGAACTACATGTCTTGCGCCCAGGGCAAATGAGTCACAAGTTACACCAGGTGAGTTCAAATCACACTCGTTTTTTACCGTTTTTCACTACTTTCCGACTATGAGTATGATACCAATATATATATATATATTTTTTTTTCAGATTATAAAAAGATTAAATTGACATTTTGTGAAAAAAAAAATTTAGTATCTTAGTTAGAAAGTCGTTAAAAACGACCAAAGACAGCCGTATATCTTTGTTTCCCAGGGTGACTTCTCACTCATTTGCCCTGGTCGCAAGACTTGTATGTCAGTTTCAAATTATGATGCTTTACAAACTGAGACGCCTTATTACCAAAAAAAAATTATATGAATGCTTATAACTTATTTGTATTATACAAAGTATGAAAACCTCATGTAGGAATAGATTGATCCCTCAACATTTCCAGCTAGGGTTCTTACTGGTTTTGGCAAGCTATGGATACAGGTGGGAGGCCTCCGACACAGGTCAGTGGTAATCCTTGACTGACTTTGTCTGCAAATGAATTAGCTTTGTGTCCACCAGCACAAAATGTCAACAGTGGTCTACATCGAGAAATGAAAGTTGCCTCTTTATCACTGTGGTCAGATCTGTGCAGATCACTGTAACAATGTAACAGCACGGAGTGGATGAATGTGTTGAAAGGAGAGTGGTTTTGTGATTAGTTTTTTTTTTTTTTTTTTAATCATTGGACGGACATTGACTCGTTTCTCTTTTTTTTTTCCCTGTTTGTTTCCAGAAATTCCCAAAGCCAACAGTATTTTCTCAGTGGTCATCCATGATGTTGTTTTCACAATCTATGGAAATCAATTTTTGGTCAAGCCAGGAGAACGGGCAGCAAAGAAATTCAAATCCAAACCTTCCATTGATTTGTGACATTAAAATCTGGTCAGTTGTACCAGTCTCTGACTTTGTTATTAATAAATGGTGAACTTGTTTCTGTTGAGATATCAGACCCCAGTACCAGTCCATGGAAATACAAATCAATAAATAAATAAAAACAAACGAACAAACAAACTTACAAAGCCCACGTGATCCCAGTTAATGTCCTTAATTGAACATTTGAGGAAGTAGCAGCAGCTGCAACATTGCAGTGATTTGAAGTCAACATCAGTTCAGACACTTTTACTTCTGGGCTTCTTACAGTCGGAGATGAAAATAGGGCAGAATCACTACATGTGTACGTTTACTTGACCAAATCTGTCCAGCTGGAGTAGCCAGTAGCCCAAGTCAGTTTGTTGCAAGCAGAAATACATACATGTACTTTTCTTTCTCATTTTGTAAGTAAAAGAACTACAGCGTATTTACATAACATATCATCATGTCCTCTCTCCTTATTCACCTGTCATCTCCTGAATGGATTTGTTCAATTGTCAAATTTGAGATAATGCTTTGAAATTTTGTTTAAAAAACATTGAATTTATTGGGGGGGCCATCTATCAGAGATAGTAGACCTATTATATTACACATGTATGTACTTGCTGGAAATTAACCTCTGACTATATACCTATACAATAAATAATGAAATACTGGAACACAATGTATAATGCAGTAATGAACAAGGTTTAACAGAAGTGACTAAATAAAAGTAATACCTATGTCAGTTAGGAAAATAATTTTATTAAAAATCAACAATTTGAGAGAAAATGAAAACCATCGCTCTTAAAGTGAATAAGTGACATTTACAGGAAGATTATGAACATAGGAATACGAGTCAATAACAAACAAGATATCCAAACAAACATATTATTAGCAGTCTTAGCATTTGGCTGAAGCAATTCTTTGAGCCAACTGAGTCACAACGTCAGCTGATTGGCGATGTGGAGTCACGTGTCAGCAACCAACAATGGGACACCTGATTGTTTTATTAGACAGTTTACCATAACATAACAAAAACATGTGTCTCGATTCCAGTCAGACCTCCACATTGCAAAACATGATGTTAACATCAGACAACTTAGTCCTCTTCTGACAAAACATTGCATATGCATAATCTATGTCAAATTAGATTTCTGTCAAATCTGAATTCCCGATGCAAAGACACATCTCTTTTTCTTGATCCTGTGTCTTTACATGTACCATATCTTGCAAGAAAAAAAAAAAAAGAATTTCATAAACACTGTTTATAAACAAATGGTTGTTTACCAAGTAAAAAGATTGAAGGGGTTCTTTGGCTCTCCTGTAAAATTTGATTTTATGCCAGGTTTTGTTAGAGGAGGGCTGAACTGTTCCCTTGAAAGGAAATCTTCTCCTGCTGAAACATGTTCGACATGCAGTCTGCAGCTGCCTTCATTTACTTTGTACAATCTGACAAAACATCTTGGTCCTACAACATCTTTATTTGTGTACGGTACGGGTCCAGTTTGTGAACTAGACATGGAGCCCTACATGTACTTGTTTATCGAAAGAAAATATTTAAAAATCTTGTGAGCATATATATATAGTAATCCCTGAGATCTTAACCTGCTGCTGTCTCATGGAAACGTATATGCACTTCATGCAAAGGAATAGGTGTCAGGTTGGTAGTAAACACTCCATTCAAGAACCCTGACCTGATAACAGATTAATGCATACATGTTAAACACAAAGTAGCCTACAATACACTGGTCCCTGGGTAGACCATTTGACAACTACAAAGAAATGGAAACAGATGGTCTGCACATTAACAGACTACTGGTCTTGTTACAACTGATTATACCACAACAAATACTTCATGGGAGGTGAGAAAAAAAAAAAGAGAAAAAGAACAGAAAAAATGGACTGACAAGATCCAGGAAAGGGCAAAATAAAAAAAAAAATCATTTTCTCAGACCCAAACCCTAGTCCACAATCATAAACATGAAAAAAAATTAATGTATAGATGCCCTGCTCATGACTGCAGGCAATGTTAAAGGCCAAGAAGAAGAAAAAAAAAAAGAGGAAATTCTACATAGGAAGCTGTTGTGTTTATCCCGCCACCTCAGAGCTATGGATCAGTGGAAAGAACCAGAACTCCTCATGAAATTAAAAATCCCCATAACCTCTTATGAAAAACCTCTGATTGTTGGGGGAGATCAAATAGAAACTTTTTACTAAGGTTAGAAACACACTTACCAACACCAAGCTTTTTCAGCAGGAAAAAATTGCAGTCTCAAAATCTTTGTGAAATCTTTGTGTTTGTGAGTGAGGTGAGTTACTGGGGGGATCTCAGACTATAAAACTTTGTTTCTCCTTTCTGATTTTCACTCTTCACCGACATGGTGCCAGGTATTGTGTGTATTTGTATTTTCCCAAAATCTGAGGATCTAGAAAGTCACTGACTGCTGTCATGTCTACGGCACGAACAGCACAGTCTGCACACTAGACAGGGGCGGAGTCAGTGTTGCATATACAGTACAGTGTTTGTACATGTAATACTTAGAGTAGAGGTCACATGTTGTATACAATCAAATCTTCCGCTAAACATTTTAACCATAGTTTACTGAGAACAATTTCAGTCAATTATGCTTAAAATGAAAATGTGTCAGACAAGGCATAAGTTAGCCAGAAAAAGAAAAGAAAAAAAAGCATACATGTACATGTACTTGCCAATCATATCCTGCCTCAACTCAATCACTTTCCAGTAAAACAGAAATGTCTTATGCACTAGAGTACAAGAGTTAACATTTAGTAAAACATTGTGCATGACAGAATGACTACTATTGCATACCTATAACATGTGAGGCACTGGGCGTAATGCTTCAAACCAAGGGAAGAACTCACTCACACAGAGACAAGCCATCAAAGGAATACAAAAGCGATTAAAGCACAGCTACATGCAATATGGAAATCCTCAAGTCTAAGCTGGAGATGCATGTGAGACACAACATAATGAAACCAGGTGCTAACTGAGGCTAATGGAGAAATTACATGTCTTTCAACAATAAGCAAAACTTTTAAGGCATTTCTTTTTTTCTTCACAGAACACTTCTGTATCAATCTAAAAATGCACTTCAAAGTTAAATTTGCTGCAGTAGACTGAGCAACAGCCCAAAAATTATAACCGAGCGATGTGGCTTAAACAGATTAATAAGGAATAACAAAAGGGATCAGTCATTTTCTCTCTAAATTCAGCTGCACCAGCAGGTCGTCCCTATTGTCTATAATTGCCAATATCTTGACTTCTATTTGAGGAAGAACAAAAATTTATCCACATACAGAAAGGGAAATAAATAATCTTCACAGTGATATATATCCATAACTCCACATATGTACTCAAAATCTGACCAGAGCCTGATTTTATCATGTTGCATCTCATATGATACTAAGTTGATTTCGTTCATTTTTTTGTCCATGTTACACATTGTGCCATATCCACAACGTTAGTCTTGTCATGCTTATTAGTTATTCATAACTTGCCCTATGCAAACAAAATAAAATAAAATGCACATGAAAAGGATGACAAGTGTAGTTACATCAAGACTAAAGTAGTAAAACATAGACAATGTAATCAAAAACTTCAGTTTTCCAAGAACTGGAATCTGACCACAAACTTCAGACTGGTATGGTTTACATTTCCGTGACTTTCTGAATGATTTGCTATCATCAACCAGCCAGGCAGAGCAGGCAGACAGAGACTGGGTGGGACACACGATCCTGGCACACGAAAGCTCGGGTATAACAATGAACAGGCCAACATGAGTGAGAATCAAGTCAAAGAAAACAGTAATGCACTGTGCAACATTACAGTAGTTCCTCACAATATGTCAATGTTCTACCATCCTATCAAAACATAATCTGCAATGATTCCATGCACTTATTTTCTATACATCCTGAGCTCAGTTTTCTGTTGCTCTATCTCCATTTTTCACATTTTGAGAAAATTGATGTCTCATGTTTAGCTACTGTTTTTGCACATAAGAGATAGGGCAGAACGTTTTTTTCAAAACCTATCTGTTTGGACAAATGATCCAGCAATAACAATGAAATGAGGTATTTGACATTTGGTGAACATTGGGATGATATACCCATAAAATCTAAAAAGAATTAAAGGGAAATACAGTATTTAATATGCTGAACATAATGAAGTCAAATCAAACAAAATGAATGAACAAATAAAACAACAAAAGAATAAGCAGCTCAGGGTAGTCACAAAGCATTAAAACATTATTATGTAAAAACAAACAAACAAAATCATGAAATTGTTAAAAATTTCACAACTTCTGTTACACAAGGAGTATCACTTCAGAGACTGAGCAACAACTGAACAAAACATGTCATGTACAACCTTCCTGTTCTTGTCACCGATATCTGTAACTGCTCCATGATGTTCACCAACACTCTGACAGAAAAAGCAGACATTTCAAGTTTGAGAAAGCAGGCAATTCAAAAAATAAGGCGGGATAATTTTACATAAGATTTTTATGATTATTTCATGCTCAATATCATTCTGACCTGATATACTGGTCATTTTTGCCTCTTTCCTCCATTTCCACTTGCATTTTGCAGTCACCATCAATCATCTCAATACAAAGGTAAAACATCTCTGATCAAAATGCCTGTTTCATTAAATTAAGGCAACAGAATATGAAATATTTTAATACAAAGCATTTAAACTATAGATACAAAGTGAATAAAACAACTTATGTTAAGATATATTCTGAGCTAATACATACATATATGCTATAGTTATTTGCTTATATAACAGTAACATGATTAACATTGGGCAAAAAATTAATAAAATACTTCATGTACAAAGTCAGCGATGACTTTATAGAGAGCTGTCAATCTGTGTGTTGATGATACATAATTATATATATAGCCAGTCTTATATTCCACTGTCATATACATTGTATATGTATTCTAGCCAATGTATTCTATCCATTTGGATGTACAATCCATGTCCTAAATCTTGCGTCACAAAAGACCAAACATCCACTGAGCTGGCGCTGCCATTTCCATCAGAAAGATTCTCCAATCAGTGGTTGCGATATCACATAGTTGCATGATATTAGTTTTCAAATTTGTTTTATCTACAAACCGACTTTTTCTTTTTTTTTTAAGCTAACTTAACATGTAAACCTAATAATGTAAAAACCATAACTATGAAGGTGTAAGTTTGGTCCTTCAACTCAAAATTTGACGAAAACCAACATTTTCAACTTTTTGCCGGAATAAATAAACAAATGCAACAAATCAAAACAGGCTGAGCTGAAGGAAGTAAAACCATTGCACACCACACAAGGCCTGAGGCTGGGGTAAATTATGGTCTAAAAAAAGGAATTCAAGCCCTCAGTATAGTCACAAATACATCCAGATTCACATGATGGCAAAGTTATTACAGTCCTTAGAAACAGACTCAATATGCATGTACATGAAATAATATTTTAGGAGGATCCAACTGACCAAAAGATATCGTGGTTTACGTCCATGTAATCTCATTTAATCCTAAAAAGGTTTGAGGAGAACAACAGCTGGTATACCAGGGTAAATCTAATGATATTTTAATTATTCATGTTTCATGCATGACAGCTACCAGAGGCCTGAATACAACTTAAGCTGGGAGCTTTGCTTTCTTATTGTCTTGCAAATTACATGAAGAGGAATTCAAACAAAGGAGGCAACCAATATGTCTTTGTCCACAATGACCTTGGACATTTCTGTTTCTCTGGTTTAGGTATAAAAGTTAAGTCATGATATGCTGAGAGAGATATGGCCAATGACAATATCAGGTGTAGTAAAAATGGTGGCTGTTTCACAATGGGAGATCACTCTGCTCAGTCCTATTACTTCCCTTTACCAGACAAAAGCGGATTGAGCAAGTGGAGCAAAGAGGAAAAAAATCAGTTTTGCATCCTTTGCTTGAAACATACATCATGAAAAATTCCTCCAAAAACATTATGGTATAAATAGAATGCTTTCTTCTTATTGTTATAATTTCTAATTTATTCTTGTGATCAGTCTTTCGAATGACAATAAGTAAAGGGATTTTTTCCTCTTCACACTGCTTGCTCAACACATCTTTTGACTGGCAAAGGGAAGTACATGTAATACTATAGTAACAGGGTTGGTCAAAATGATCTCACATTACACTAATGACGACCAAGACCCTCTTTTGGGAGAGCGAATCAGGCGCAGGTAAGCTGCGAAACAATCTCCCCTGGAAATAAATTTTAAGACATTTTTTTATTTTCCTCCTCTGAGTCACGTTTCATCTTGCAACGTCGCACGATCCTGTCAAAATGATCCAGGTAGAAGAGAGCAATAATGCGGAAAAGGCCGACTGTGACAACCTGGCAAGGAAAACAAAAGCAAATGTCATAGAGAAAACCAGAGAAAACAAACATCAAATAATCCAATAAATAATTTTCTGAGAAGGATAATCTGCTGGTTAGATTGCTGAACTTTGCAGATATTGCAAATATGTCCTCCCAAGTTAAAAAATACCACTTGAAACCTTGCTGGTGAACGATCATTATGCAGACTATCCAAATATCTGACTGACTAACAACTTCAGTTATCTCCTCTTCCACATCCTAGCCCAGCATTCACGCACATACGGGGAAAGCAACTGAGAAAGAATTCCAGCTGTTTGCTAGGTTTAATTTTACAACCTCTATCCCATTGTCTATCATCACAACACCATTATAATAAAAGTAAACAACAAGATTTAAAACAAGAAAATTAATGAGTTCCAGCATTGAGACACTGACAGGCAGGTAACAAAAGTTTAGGTATCTAAGAGTTTGTATCAGGTTGATTCCTGTACTGATGTTTTCATAAAGATTTGGTACAACCACAATAGATACAGAAAAAACCTGACATTTTTCATACCTGTTGAGTGGCCTCCATGATGGAAGTGACAGGTGAGAACCCACAGGTAGCACTGGACAGCATGATCCCATCCAAGCCCATAGAGCTAAAAAATCGCCCTCTCTGAACAGGAAATTTCAAAAATAAAGAAAATATATACATATGAAAAATAAAGAAAGAAAATATATACATATGAAAAATAAAAAAAATATATACATATAAATGCATATTATATATACGAAATAAATGATAGCAAAAAAATGTTGTGGACGATTATAACGCAACAGAAACCATCAATTTTGTACATTGGTAAGATCATATATTTATTCATTGCTTACAAATAATTTCAGACTACCACAACATTGTAGGTCTCAAAATTTCAGCCCCAAAAACAAGATGGTGTATGTGAAGCCTGACCACAACACTGCAAAATCTATATAATGCAATCATCAACATTATATTCTAAATACACATGAGATTTACGGCAAACTACTTTTATGTGAAATATGAAATTTTCTGTAAACTATGCTCTGACTGACATTACAACTTTGTTGTGAAAACATTTCTGGAACAAACAAAACAAATTTGTTTGAAAGTGGCAAACAGAAATGTCTGTCTCTGATCGTCAGTGGCGCAGCAGGAATAATATACCATGTAGGAATGTCACTTGTTCGACAATAAAGTTATGTCTTTCAAAACTGAAGTCTTGGCTGGCTAATGTTTCTCGGCTGCTGAACAGTTCCAACTCACCACTGTATCATTCAGAATTGTGGCTGCAACAGTCTCAGCTGTAAATAAGCCTGAGGTCTCCGAGATTAGTTTTGTTTCTAGAGGCTAAAGAAAAATGTAAAATTCAAGATGTTATTAACAGAACAAATGAACTGAATACAAAGGCAAATATCATATACTGAACAAAGACAAAATAGTCTACTACTGGAAAATGGTCTCTATTAATTTATTTCTATCCAGAGTTCAGAAAGACAGTTGTATTTTTTGTTGATAGATGTCTATGTACTTATGTAGGCTGTTCTAACAATAAGAATGGTGGGAAAAAAAAAAAAAATCACAAGCTCATAAATACACCACAGAAAGAAAGTGACAAATTTTTCAGAGATTGTCCACAGTGACAGCCATCCACAGGTGGTTGAATAGGATCAAGACAACAAAGCTGAAGTTTCAGGTGTTGGAGTTAAAAAATGTTTCAATTTCAAGCCCACATCGTAAATGATATGTCGTCATCGAGTATATTTATTTTTCTTTCATAGAAGAGAAAGAATTTTAAGAATAACCCATGTCTTGGCTATCCCATTGACTTTTCACTTCACAAAAGCGCTTCTGACAAACCTTTGTTTTCTGTTCCTCCTGAAAGCCTGGGGTGTTCGTGTCCGGAGGAAAAGCCAAGGTCAAGTATACATTGTAAGCTTTCACCTGTCAGATAAAAAAAGTTGGCATAATACAAATCAGTGTTTGCATTAGTTGGAGTAAAGAGCTGCTGCCTTACGTTCAATCCCCATGAGGTTGAAAGTATAGTACGACAACCAGAAATAAAATGTATAATATTACACCTTCAGGGGTCATTGAGAAGTATGACAGATGTATCGCAGTAAGCCCATCTAACCCTATTTCCTCCTGTATACCAGAAGCCTCAACACTGAGGTACAGCAATACAAGAAACCACCATGTCATGGGTATTACTAATTCTGAAAAAAAAATTTTGACAACTCGAACATTTTGTCACCAGTTACCATAGAACAGTATCATGTGTCAGTAAATAGCACCAACAAAAATAACTGAATAGCACCAAAACAAAACAAAACAAAAAAAAACATACATGTACTCTTTCTTCACTAGTCACATCCTAGAAATTTTATCATTTGGAAACTGGGGAATTTCAGATTATCGATCATATCACAGCATCACAACAAATGTCCAACGAGCACCAAAGAATTTGTAAGTTTCAAAGGACAAGTACAAGACAATTATGAGCACCAATGACACAAAGCCATCATGGGTGTGTAAAAACAAACATACTGACAAAGACACAACAATACCTCCATTTGCAATGCTTCCGCTAGACCTCTGAGAGCAAATTTGGAAGCTGAATATGCTGTAAAGCCAAAGAGGCCTATCTGACCCGCCTGCGAGGAGACGAACACAATGCGGCCTCGACTCCTGGACTTCATGCTCGGCAAGACAGCACGAGTAGCATGAACAGCACTCAGGTAGTTAATGTCCATCATTTTCTGAGTGAAAATAACATAAATCTATCAACTCATTGGACAATATCGGCATAGGGCTAGGCCAGCATTAGAACTCAATCTACCACAGATAGTGTCGGCTCACACTGGCATTCAATTCCAAGTTTGCATTACAATATGCTATATGACTAGATGCTAATTATTCCAAGTTCCATGATGGATTGTAAAAGTGCTTACAGCCTGTACTTGGACTATATAAATGCTTTCTACTATTATTATGATAAGTTTGCACTCCAATAGACTATATGATTATATGCTAAAGAATTGCACTGATACATATTTAATTTTAACGTACACCCAATCCAAATTCACAGCAAATATATGTGGAAACATGTTACGGCACAGAAGGCAGAATCTACCACATATGGTTTCTGCTCACATTCACATTCAATTTCAAGTTTTCTGTTTATCTGTGAACAAAAACCCCTGGCAACAATGATCAACAACTAGCAAGCTATCAGTACTTTGCAGCATCTATAAGTTAGTCAGAATCAAACAGTGCAACTAAACCTAAAATATCCCAGCACTGCAAGTCTAGATACTGCTAGAACCTTTGTATAGTGGGTTATGAACTTAATCCATTCCAGAACTCTGTTTGAAAACTGAATTGTTCATAAACTGAAACACTGAAATGAGAGCAAATACATTTAATCAATTTCAGCCTCAGAGAAACATTTCAGGTATTTTCATATTTTGAGTGTTTTTTCAAAATGAAGAATAGACAATTAAAATTAAAAGGCATGCGCATGGATTCCTAATTAGAGACAAATACTCTGTGACACTAAATTCACTAAGAACTCCACTGTATCTTCATTGTTTACACACGTAACTGGTGAAAGGGGAGAATATTGCAGCTAAAAAAGCAAGCAACATTAACACATCAAGAAAGAAAACAAAATAACACACCAGGCTGTTGCATATTTATACTTCATACAAATGAGCACGTCTTCCATCGGATTGTAAGTAGTGGTTGTTTTCATAACCCAAAACGTTGTTTATAAGTCGAGGTAAAATTTGTTTACAAAACTTATTTGTAAACCAAGTTGTTCATGAACCAAGTTGTTCGTAATTGGAGGATCCACTGAATACTTTTTAATTTTAACCATTCTTCAAACAAGAGCATCTTTTTCATTTTCAAGAACATAATTCTTGTTTTCAAAAATCTTGAATGTGAAGGATAAAAAAAAAAAAAAAGATTTTTTTTTTTTTTAAAATGTGAAAACATTTTCTACAGATATTTGAGAAAGTTACAATCAGTGTGTCAAAAACATCAAAGCTGCTCTACATGCTCAAGAGAACAACTGAAAGCAAATTTTTGTTGCTAGTTTCAATCCTGGAAGTAGATACCAGTTTCAGTCAATGAGACATTGTTGACTTCAACACACTTCATGAGAGTATGAGACAGCATTTTGCACTAGAATGTTTGAGGAAAAATGTTCCAGTTTAAAAAAGGAAAAACTGAGAGCTTGGAATCTATTAATTTTCTACCCTTTTCCAAGTGAGGTATGGTATGATTAATAAGGTTATGTGATTCTGTCAGACTGAAGCAATATGTTATGTTATCAGATCAACTAAGCCACTTAACATTTAAATTTATCACCTACTTAATTCCCTGAGGAATTTGTCTTGAGTACATGATAAGGTCAACCTGTGGAAGATCTTTGATAAAACAAATCAATCTGTCCTATTTACCCGAAACTCAGCAAGGGGCAGCTCGTCAAATTTGCCAGGGACTGAAGTACCAGCACAATTGATGAGAAAATCCACGGGACCAAACGTGTTCTCAGCCTGCCAGGAGGGCCAGAAAACTACAAATTAGCACTGAGTATATGAAAAAGTGAAATGTCAAAGCATACATTTAAAGAGAATACCATAACAAGTAAAGCAAAATGTGACTGACAAAGGGCAGTTTTGCTATCAGAACTGCATAATTCCTAAAAAAAAAAAAAAAGTTTCAGAATAATGAAGCATTTTCATAGCCATTTGTAAAGCTATGCAGCCATTTCCCATTTACATCATACCAATACATATTAAAACCTTTGCTCTACTCACACTATTCACACCTTACTAATGCATATCAACATATTGAGATCTTCACTCTATTCAGTGCCAACTTGAATGCAGTAGTTATATGAGTTCTCGTTGAACATTCCAAGCGCATAACATAAGGCAATCCAGCAGCTGAGCAGGCTGCTTAATAATATAGTCAGATTACTGCTGAGCCGGCAGTTCGAAACTAGGCTATATGGCTCAAACTGTATGGTTCAAATTACACATATTCATTGTGCTGACAACAGCTGAATAAAAATCTCATGACAAAACAGCAAGAGGCAAGAAGCAGGTTGTCAATATACATAACTCACCAGCTGGAGCTGAGATTCCACTGTCTGGTAATCCCCCGCCAAATCCACAGACACCACCTGGACTCTCTACAGAATGAATATGATATTTGATCATTATAGTAACTGAATTGGGACTGACCTTATTTCAAATCTTACTGTCATATTGTGACTAAGAATAACAAGATTCTGACAATTTTATTAAACAGTGTGAAAAAAAAGTTTGATGTGTTCCAGTGCATAAGAAAAAATAAATCACCCAAGCCGTCACTCAAATCTAATTGTGATCTTCACTACAATTTTGCCTATAGGGATTTTTTTTAAAAAGTGCAGTATACATTTCTATTCTTTGCTTTGAATCAATTTTTTAAATATTTCAATATATTTAAAACTTTCTTTTTCCAAGAATGTGGAAACCATTCTGTAAAACATTAGCAGTATTCCTGCCATAACAAGACTTGGTTATGTTAACTATGCTGTGGTTAGCTCGCCTTGCTCGTGGTAACAACATGAAGAGTAAGATAAAACAGAGCTTAAGAATCCTACCTTAGACTTATCTGCCTTTGGTACTTGAGACATAATTTCTGCCTCTGCCTCAGCAAGTTTTGTCTGTATGGAAATAATATATTTACTTTTTAAATAACCATCCAAGTTTGAAATCTGTAACACAAACAAGTCAACCTAATGTATATGTTACCAACCATTATATAGAGGTCATTGAAGACAGAATTGAGACATAAGCAAACTGATATTCAAAAATGAATAATATAACAACAGTAGTTGGTTCTTCTCTACTGAAAAAAAAAAAAAAAATGCACCATGAACAAATACTCTGTCAGTATTCAGTGTCATCTCACAACTGTGCACACAATTTATAGAACGGTTCTTTCTTCTCCTGCACTGACACAAGTTTCATAGAGGATATATAATATGCTAGCAATAACAAACAATTGTTCCATAAAACCCTTGATGATTCTCCGCATCAATAATGCAGTGATGTTAAAAAGCCACTGGTAAACCTCACATATACAGACATACAATCTCCAACATCTACTGCAGTAATAGCTCTATTAACATTTATATTCATGCTCATACAAAGAAAGTTTAAACCGGATATCATAATGGACATCAATCAAGATATCTACATAACTGCTAGATTTATCCTTACTGTTAGATGTGCTCATTAAGAGTTCTGAGAAAAATATTAGCGAAATTTATTTCCGTCCTCTATAAAGAAATTCTGATTATGCAGATCCCACCGTTTTTTTTTTTTTTTGGTTTTTACTAGCACAAAAATTTTTTTAAAAATATGATTTTTATACATGATGTACCTTGTCTCTTGCCACTAGAGTAACTTTTGCACCTCGCTGCACTGCCTGTGTTGCCACAGCTTTACCGATGCCACTAGAGCCTCCGGTCACCTGGCAAATCCATGCAAGGTAATAGTTTAAGAATATTCAGTCTCTTATCTAAGGGTCGACAAAATCGTGAAATAATTACAGCCATGTCCCGAAGTTGCCTTTAAAAAAAATCCTCTAGGCCCTCTTTAAGTCTCGAGCTTATCACAGATGAAATCCCAATGCCACTCTAGCAATTCACATTTGGAGCTGAAAAATGCTGATATATGCTGTAGAGGCTGATAATGGTAGTCTGAATGGATTAGAACAGGAATGTTATCAATCATTCTTTATGATTCATGATGAAAGGGGAAGAAGTTGCCAGTCGTGTCTCACAATATTATTTATTTGTATCAAGTTTGAACTTAGTAAGAAAACTATGTTTAACCTCACAAAAATAGCTTATTATTCAAATTCGAAAGAGGAAAGTAAGAACCTAGAAATAGATTTCTGTAAATGTAACCCTTCTGGTGGCCCTCATTCATCATTGTAACATGGATAAGATTTTCCCTACTTGTCACTTTATAAGATTTTTTTTAGTCCTCATTATGAAGAATAGGCATTCAGCATCTTGAAAATTATGCATGATGCCCAATGAAAAGCCAAGAGATTGGAAAATTTGGCCATTAACATCCTTGATTCAGTTTTTTTTTTTTTTAGCAGGACGAGTTTTACAGATTTTTTTTTTTTTTTTAAATTTTTTTTTTAGTTGCTGGTTGATGGTCTGCCTTAAATTTTAAGACAGTTGTATAATAAATTTTACCAAGCAATACAAAATGCTGTTCTCTGAACAGCATAAAGGCTTTCTTCCGATGAGGATGACAAATAGGGAAAATTTTCATTCCTCATGCGATAACAAATTTTGTTTCTGTAATAGTCAACAATATAATTTTTACACTATTTTTGGCACTCCTCTTGTGAGGTCCCAGCTTATCTCTGCAACCAGAGTCATAACCTGGAAGTGGAGAATGGCACATAGGCTACTGATTACTATCTTCCAATTATGCAGGAGTGTGACTATGATTGCTAATTAAATCTGTTAGAACTTACCCTTTCCTTATTTTCAAACATAGGTGTGTTGTCATTTGATGTTTAGATATAGGATTAGGGCTAGGGTACATTCTAATTGACTTACATTAGCAATCATAACCATATTCCTATATAATTGGAAGACAGCCATCAATAAGTGTCATTTCTATTTTCAAGTTGCAACCTCTGTTTGTCAGGCCTGACCACAATGCCCCAATAGGCCATATATAAACTGGAGAATTGCATTGAAGCATATTTATGGACACTTAATCCAAATTCAGCAAATGTCAGTGGAAACATGTTTGTTATCGCCAGAGTACAGAATCTAGATATATGCGGACATCTGTTTCAGTATTCACATACAACATACCACGACATGGGCATCCTGCAGTCGCATTGGCGGAGGTGAGATCAGTGGCGACAGCAGATAGAGAGTAATGATAAATACAATGAAAACTGCCAATGCCACCCATCCCCACATTTTCTTTGGACCTTTCCTTATTCTAGATAATACTAGGGTCTGTTCAGATGGATTTGAAGATGTGACTGTGTTAGGCCTCAATTACAAGACGCTCATAGCAGACTTTCGGTCTCTTGTGGAAGAAAACAACTCGGAGTTCATGACCTTTGCTACTGTAAAATCAAAATATCCAAACAGTTTGTCAATAGTGCACAGACAGCTGCAGCTTAATCTGATGAATCGTAACAGGCTCACCAAAGTATAAAATAGCCGTTACTTTTCTTTCTTCCCAGTCTGTAGATGTCTAAAAGGTGTAAGTAAATCGCAGTCGTAACCCTTTCTCATTTCAGTTGAAGCTAAATATAAAAAAAAAAGTATTGTAGGTCGATATCTCCATTCGATATTGATAACTGTCTATTTCTCTAGCTATTTTGTTTAGTCTCTTTAGAAACCGTAGTATATACAACATTAAATATGTTAACATATTTATTTAAAGAAAATGGTTGGCTTAGATCCAATTGTACTAGCAGCAAAAAAAAAAAAAAAACGACGGTGGGAAGGCTGGATTGATTAAATTACCTGACATGATACTTATTGAAATAATTTTCCCTTAGCTGTGGGGAAAAAAAACAACAACAACAACAAACAAGACTCAAATTTTATATGGATTACGCATGCACAAGACTGAACTTAGAGGCCAATAAGTAGATGTGGGCAGAGGGGGGGGGGGGGAGAGTTGGATAGCAAACCGTTATCTAGGAGTTGTGGATAGGAAATTACAAGGAATTTAGGGTCTCCTATTTCCATTCAAACAAGCCCATGCATTTTGTCTCTACAGATAGGGTGTCAATCACCACAGGAAAAAAAAAATATACATGATATGAAGAACAGATAAAAAAGGATGGAGGCGGAGGCTTTGATTGACGACGGTTTGACGCAAAGTGGTCATGCGCCTGACAACTGATGGAGTCGAGGCTGGGCATTTTCTTCAGTTCATTTGAATTCAATAACGTGCGTAATTCCGTTCGACTAAACAGTATACTAACCTGCTTTCCTTGGTACATATTTGTGAAAGGTTAGTTGTGCACGACGGGTCTGGTGCTTGCTCCTAGGCAAAAAAGACTTAGGTCTTGGGTTCGAATACTACCGGGAAATGGGAAAGATTTAGAACCTGTCTGCTTTTTGTTTTGTTTTTCAGTAACTCAACAGTCCCCTGCTTCTCCCCCTTTTGCTAAAGAAGAGCGACATCTAACCTTCTTGAATAAGGGAGAGTAGTATAATAATTTTGAAGCCCCCATGTGTACTTTACATTCATCATATAATTGTTTACCAGCGGTTTTTTCTTCTTCATACCTTTTCTTTTGAATATTTTTTTTTTTCAATTATGTTACGTAAGTTTATTCCTGAATATTAAGTGCAGGATTTATCCACAGTTACTTTAATGTTTACCCAGGAAGAGGTGAGATTTTCACATCCATATAAAGTGTAATTTAATAAATATAGCGTGTTTTGTTGTTTGTTTTTGGTTTAAATACATGTACACCAATAACAATAATGATAATAACAGCAACATAATCAATGTCCCTACTATTAAAATGAAACATTGGATACAATTTTCTTCCTAACGTTTGCCACTCTCATTAAGGAAAGTTTTTTCTGTTCTTTTATTCTTTTATCTAAACAGAAAATCCCATGCATATCAGCCTTGAACAACTGGTATTTACAAGTGGAAAGTCTAATACACTGTATATGTAAAATATGGTAGGCCTATGATTTTATTATTATTTTTTTTTCGGGGGTGGGGGGTAATTTGTATCTGTTATCTCAAAGGCAGCAGGGTTTCTTTTCACTGTGTCAGATTTCAATCTGCCAAAGAATGAAATTCAAAGTACATGTATATATCAAACCCACACCACACACAGACAAGTTAGTTTGGTGGATCATTTTGCTCTGTCCAGGAAGTGGATCACAGAGATGGTAGGTCTCCCTCCACATGAACCTGGGAAGTGATTCACCAACACAACAAGCCTTTTCTATGGTCTGCACATGGTCTTCAGAAGAAAAAAAAATCTAGTTCTGGCAAAAAAAAAAAAATAATAAAAAATAAAAATATGACAATTTAACCATCCAAAATACAAAATAAAATAAAAAGGTGTATCTGGAAAAATAATTATAAAGCTGTATAAGAAGTGAAGAGAGAATTCTCTTGCTAAAGCGCTTCACTGCTGAGTTGTGTCGTTTTAAGCAAATTTTCGGCGTTCTACGCCCTCGTCAGGCTCTTGACTGAT
>JBCAUA010156761.1:0-22202 GCA_038406235.1 Peronia verruculata | reverse complement strand
AGATAGATAGATAGATAGATAGATAGATAGATAGATAGATAGATAGATAGATAGATAGATAGATAGATAGAGCTGTGAAATGAAAAGGAGAAAATTGACACACGGGCTCGCATCCACCATTAGCCAATGGACTGGCGTAACTGTTAACAAAGGATTTACTTTTAATGATATTGAGTGCTTAATTAATCTTCTCCTGTGAACATTCTAATGGGTAGACCACAGACATTACAAGATAAATCCTCCTGGGCTGTTGGCCAAAGGTCAGCTCACTCAATCGTAATGTTCAGGATTCCAAACCAATCTTCACTAAGGACAAGATTGCCTGTCAATATGAGCCCTAATATTCAGAGGAAAAAAAAATGGTGTGTCTATCTGGGCCTAGTATTGCAATGAGGAAACATAAGCAAATAAAAAAAGTTCCACCGCATAGTAAAAGCGAAACAATTTTGTATTGGCTCGCACATGGGAGCGTCTGTTCGCAGTTCATAGGGGGAGGGGAGATGGGCAAGGGGTGGGGGGCACAGTTCCCATAACTAACTGGATACAATAACTTTCTGACGCACGGACAGAGAGAAAGAGATGCATCAATAGGGCTAACTAGACTCCAGCTCTATGGAGACATTTCTTCACATCAGTTGTACTAACCAGGACACATACAAATATTTGAAATCAATAGGCATGATAGAAATGCATTTGAATATCAATTGTTTGAAATTTCATTCTCTCAATCTCCTGTGACCCTAGTGACTATTGGAACATTCACTGATAGTGTCCACAACTAGACTACCTTGCGACTCTGCGAATCTGAAATCTGTCCAGTCTTTGAAATGTCAAGACCATCTTGTTCTAAACCTGTCTTGTCTTCTTTCATTTCCGCTGTTCTTTCTAGGATTGTTTTGGCCTCAAAATAATATTACAACAGCCTGAAGCTTCATACAAAACAATTGCGTTACAGAACAAATTTATTGTTCACAAAACGGTTTCATAGTTTTAGAGTTTTGGAGCCTGAACTTGCTGCTCGAAAAATTAGATAAATATGTCTTTTTTTTTTTTTTTTTACTTTAATGATGAATTCAACAAAATTTACAGTTTGTAATGGAAATTTATGGCTGCAAACAAACAAACAAACAAGCAAGCAAACAAAAACGAACAGCCATTCGACATTACAACGGTTCTATAATTGTATGAAATAACTAGATCTTTAAAAACTAATTACTTTAACCCTTTCCGTCCCAAAAGTTAGAATTGTAGAACCCAGAAATGTGAGTTTTGATTCGTTTGATATATTTCTATGCAGGTTATCTTCACGGCCCTAAAGTGTTTAATTTTCTGGCATCTCTAAGAGAACCTATGTTATCTCAGGTGCTATTGGGCGATTATTTACTCAAGCGTATAATGAATTGTGGAAATGTTCAAATGAACCTTACATGGTAAAAACCCTTTCAAGTTTGAATATTCTTCAAATGACATTCAGTATTGCAAGAGAGTATACTCGACGTGTGCAGCCCTTGGACTTCATTAAATTGTTAATTTTAAAACATGAATTATAATGTTATTTTAGAGATTTTGGTAACACGGCAATAATCTGCGTGAAAACTTTCAGAGTTAGATCGATCTATAAAACAACTCTCCCGTTTCTTTGTCAATGTGCTCAGTTTGAGAATCTTAACCCCTTTGCCGTGTCAATGTTTCCTCTATAATTATTATGATGCGTCTATTTTCGGTTTTCCTGGTTCTCAAGAACGACCATTATATCAGCAAATCACAAAACAAATACATGTTGCCCCAGCTGTCGCTTGTAGCTATCAAAATATTTCCAATATTAATCCTATCTGCAGAATTTCATACTGAAACCAAGGCATACTGGCAGAAATGCAATGGCTGCATTCAAAGTTAAATAAAAGGCGATTTTATCATGCCGCTGGACGCACGGCAGAAACATGATTCTTATCGCAACTTCTGAGTTGTAACTATGGGCTAAGCCACTGCAATAAAAATAGCAACAAAGCCTGATGCGTAAAAAATATGAGAATGGGTTGAAGATGTCCAAAGGGTTAAAGGGTGATAATAAGTGGCTATATCTGTATGGTTTTTCCTTTTTTCGATGCAATGGCCAAAGTAGCAGGTGTACAAAGAAGACGTATAGTATCTTGGCAAGACTGGATTGGGTTCAGTTGCAACAACTAAATGCTGATAGCGTCAGTTTGTACACTTATTTTGAAAACAAAAGGGTGGAGGGGTGCAATTAATCCATGTCTTAATTTCCTCCTCTCGTGGCGATAGTGTAGACCCCAGATCCATTGTATCGCTGAGCGGACATCAAAACCAGCTTGAAGACGAAAAGTAGGCTACCATCAAACCTTTGCATTGAAATGCTATCTTTTTGGATAGTCCTAGCAAGACTTTAGCCCAGAGGGTTCCCCCTACCGACCATTTTACATGAGAAACGTTCCGATATCTTATATTCAATTCCGACCTCTCCCTCCGCCCTACATTTTTTCCCACATCTCCCCACCCCTCTGTCCCGAACGATTTCGAACCTAAACGTCAAAAATCGACGCTACTAACAGTTTGACAGACACAGTAGTGACAGTCAATAAAGCCTGGAGGAAATAAAGGGTCCCTATAAAAGGCACCGATAACGAACCTTGCAATCGTTTTGATACTTCAAAGGCGTTTCAGCAAACTCGATTCACTCATGCCTGAATGGTGAGTTACGGAATATCAAGCGGCCATGAAGGCAATAGAAAGCACGACAGAGTGTTTGGAGCTTTGGATTCGTAAAGATTGACCGTGTCTGAAAAGGTAACTAAACTGAATGGCAATAACATATCGGGCCGTTTTCTTTGCGAATGTGTGTTTGAGAGACCGTGTGTATACGTGTATGGGTGGGAATGTTTTCTTCTTTCTTACTTTTTTTTTTTCTTTTTATTTTTGAAGGAGTCCGCCGGCTTGTATGGATCGGAAACGCGATAAAAGAAGCTGGAAAGTGGCTTTCATGATCGCTGCAAAGTAAAGGGAAATAAATGAATTAATGAGGCAGATACTATCTTTTTGATAGCATTTATTCATTTGGACATTAAAGGAATATGGCTTTTTGCAGTCTGAGCATTGCTACAAAATACATGAATATATCAAGCGTGTATTTTTTTTTTCTAGTTCTCTCTCTTCATGGAATAGTTATAAAATTGCATTTTTATTTAAGTTTCTTTTGGTCCCATTGATTCTCAGAGGAAGGGCGCAAGCATCACCTGTTCGCACACCTGATGTAATGTCAAAATGGATGGCTTTGAGATATAAAGATTTTTGCCGCTGATATTGCGGGTTATTTGAGGACAGAAACGTACAGTTATTGCCTGTGCTATTTGCATGCACACTATCGAGACCTTACTGATGCTTGTAAGTGGTATATGATTTCTCTGTAAGATGGAATTCGTTGAGAGCTGGTCTGTGGAAACAATTATATGATCCAATGTTGAGATACCGTTTAGAGTTAAATGTAATGCTTATATACAACTTTGCATTGTCATAAATAACTTTGTCATGTACATAAAAACTTTGGTTTCTCTTCTCGCCATGTTGTCAAACACTGCCCACAAATCCCTTTGCTCATGGTGTGGAAAGTATTTTACGACAACTTTCATCAGCAATTTAAAAAACATAAAAAAGACAATCAAAACAGAGACAGAAATAAAAAAAAAAAAACAACAACAAATAAACCAAGTGGAGAAGGAGTGCCACTGTTATTTCATCTATAATTATCAAAGTCCAGATATCAATAAATCTTCGTGACCCTTGACACCCCATTTACTGTACTTTCCTATGGTTCACTTCCGGTTTGAGAGAAAAAATGTTGGGTTGCTGCATCCCGCTATGCCCCATCAACGTGGGAAAATGTCATCGTTTGGCCTGACCTTGTTTTCCTCACATCAATGAAGTTAGAAATAGGGGCTGATAGAGATCAATCGTTGATAGAACAGGCTTAAAAGTTGGTTGCGCCATTTTGAGAAAAGCGGAAATTTTAATATGCTTTGCTAAAATAACTTTATTATCCTTCTGATCATGAAGAGCCTATTGAGAAACGCCTGAGTCGACGTGCTGGGTGCAGATGGCATCAAATACGGAGCAGTTGAATGGAAGAGGTCCTAAATTTCAATTTGAAAGATGCACTGGTTCCTGAGAAATTGACGTAAGGAGAAACGTAAATCATTATCATTTTGTCTCTTGTTAAATTTCAGTCTTTCTCTAGCCGTTCTCTGTCTCGAATGACAAAAAAAAAAAAAAAAGTTCCATCTCTTGACCCCCAAGAGGGGAAATTGGCTTGGCCATTTCAGACCGCGTCGCCGCAGTGCAGAGCCACTGTACTTCCCCCGATATACATCAGTTACCCGTTTTACAGATGGGTGGGCTGAGGAAAATTGTGTGGTAAGTATCTTTCCTAAGGATACAACATGCAACCGTTGCAATTCGAACCCCCGACCTCTGCTCCCAAAGGCCAAAGCACAAATCACTGAACTAATACGCCACCATAGTGCCGGTTTCAAATATCCAACTGTTGAATTCCACACATTAAGGCTGGCCCACCCAAAGCAGGCTGGGCTGCATTTTCTGAGTGCCCACAGATGAAGCAATACAGACAAAAATCAAATATAACTCACTTCTAGGCATGAGCCTATAAAGAGACTTTCACACAGTAAAATGAGGAAAATACTGATTTGTTCAAACTAATTCAGAAATTTTAATCTGCTCACAATAGGGATTTAATCGAAACAGTGTCGATTTATATTGATTTTAAAGACAACATTGTAGTTTGCGACATAATCCAAAATAACAAATGAACAAAATTTTATGGCAGAACATACAGAAAACATGAGAATCTCAAGGTGGTTATAAAACAATATTGGTTACACTGAATACTGCAGACTAATGGGATGAAACGAGGAGATATCATAGCAGGGATCAAGCAGTATTGTGGAAATTGATAAAAGCACAGACTGGAGAAGAAACGCCCCAGGCTGTTGCTTTGATTGACTAATTATTCAGGCAGCCATTACTCAAACTTATTGTATTTACCTTAGTTTGAAATTATCCCATAAAATCTACACAGTTGTCATGTACCAATGATCCTGGAGTGTTATGGCTGAGGAGTTAAGTATCTGCACCTCAGCAAAAAATATACATCACGAATTTAAATCCTATCAGGGGATGGAAACAATTAGAACCTGTCTTCATATTTCACGGACACAGTACTCCCCTGACTTCTTGGGTGAGGAAGCCCAACATTTTAACTTTCTCAAAGTATATATTTCAGAGTTGAAGTGCATATGCTATGCATATTAAAAAATCCTTGGCAGTCAAAAATGGGATGAAGTCAGAGCTGCCACTGGTCAGGCAAAATTTCCGCTCTTGATTTCTGCTTACAAAAATTCCTCTCTTCTTCATTTGGGTATGCATTTTAAAGTGAAATAATCCTGCTTTCTTGGAATAGTAAAGCTACATACATGATTAAAAAAAACATCAATGATCCAAACTATATTCTCAGGTTTTGACTTGCCTTACTTTGAATCAATTCTTTTTCTCTTCCTGTTACAAATGCTCAGAGTAAAGTGTTTTTCTTGCCCCACTGATGGAATGTCTAATAACTACACACTTATCTCACCCTCTGCAGCTGGTCTTTGTTCCACATCCATTGTCAGCAAAGCTTCGACAGCCGCCCTGGCCGGGTCACTCAAAGCTTCCTCTCCCTCTGGCCAGGTAATATCTGAACAGAAAACAATTAATGCGAGTAATTAATATTCATTAATTAATATTCTAACACTGATAAGCTTTACAATAATACACCTTTAAGGAGCTGTTTCAAACACTCACTTCGGTTGAGAATATTTTCAAAGACTGCCTCAGGAGTCTGGTCGTTGAAGGGAGGTAACCCAGTCATGAATTCATAAAGGCAAACTCCCAAAGCCCACCAGTCAACAGCAAAACCTGGTAGGAAGGGAGAGTAACCACAATCATGCCATTAGTCATAGTGTTCAGCAAGTAAACCTGGCAACATCTTTATGAACAACAATGGAAAATTATTATATTATATGACTGATAATGTATTGTTTTGAAAAAGCCATAATGTCTTAAATTAGAAAGACTTCAGTGGATTCTGTCAATAGTGTCAAACTTCTGTGCCTCCTGTTGTTGATTTATATTTTTGTTTGCTACAAAAACAGAATGAATATATATACAAATGAAAAAAAAAAAAAAATGTACAACAAAGCTTCACACTGTCCTTGTACATCTATGTAGAAACTTTAAGAACAGTCAACACTTTCCACTTCTATAAATCTAAAAAAAAAAAAGCTTGTTCAAGTCTGCAAAGAAGGCATTTTGTTAGTTACTATGAGGTTTCTGTAGCAGTATTTCTGGAGCCAGGTAATCAGGAGTTCCCAGGATTCGATTCTCATCCTCAGACACTTCTGGCCCCCGGCGGACACTCTTTGGTGTTCGTAATGGAGTATGAAGCCTAGCACCAGGAGTTCGCAGAGGTGTCTGAAGGCGGTGACCAGGTGTAATAAAAGAAGTATGGACATCATGATCTTTTCTAGAAGGATGTGGTGTCTGTGTTGAAGAAGCCTGCAAAATAACATATAAGTAAAATTTAAGACTTTGAATGGCTCAAATGCAAATTTTTCATTTTTGGAACTTGTTGCCATGTATAATATGTTTATCATCTGTATGTATTGTCCTAAAGTCACTAAACATGCAATTCTTGCTCTTTCTGACATTCTTTCTATTATTGTGCTTATTTTGTGGGAATATAATTCAATGGGACCAACTGATGGTTGGACTGATAAATGTGCTTGATCAAGCAACAAAATAGCAACTCTTAATTAAAAGGAATGGTCTTTTGTTTCTACCATAAAGCAGTCTTCAACAGGCTATTTAATAACAGGCTCTTAGTCATTCTGAATTCCCTCATTGCTGATCACTTACTAAAAATAAAATAATAATAATAGAGAGTATTTATATAGCACAAGAAATACACCAAGACCATAGTACAGTTTTTTGTAACGGTACTATAGGGGCAGACAAAGCTCAACACAAGGAGCTTACCACAAATCTGACACCTAAAATTAACATCTCCCTAGCATGACCATAGTAGAGGGTGAGAGAAGTTGCCATGGGTGTAACTTACCACCAGCTTCTGACTGTGAGGGGGTGATGTGCTGGGGCAACCAATAACTTCATCTGTGCCAGAAATACTGTGTATTTTTCCTTGCTTTGAAACAGACTGTTTCTGAAAAGGAAAGACATTTATCTGTGCATGCAAAAATATACAATTGCAATGAGTGGACAACAAATTTCAAGGAGCTTGACTATAACAATATCATTCCTTGACTTTTATAAAAAGCTGTCTTACACTATTTTGCCATGCACACAAATTATTTAATTTGACAGCTTAGAAGAGAAATAATTTTAATATTTTTTGGAAAAGAAGTATCAATTTCTTTATCTATTAGTTTACATTTTTGTTCTTGTTTTTGTTTTACAAAGGTTAATGAATATTTGCACATAAATCTCATGTATTTAACTATTTCATTCATTATCTCTACTTGCATATATATTTCTTTTGAACATAACAAAGAGAAAAAAAAAACTTACATCATCTATGTCCAATGGCCTCAGAAAAGTTGTCTCTTCTTCTTTGTCGTCAAGGCAAGTATAGCTCTCTGCTATGCTAGGCATGCGTAACTTAACACCAGACAGAACTCTCATCTGTCGTCCTGTGTTAAGCTCTCCAACATGATCTCCCCTGGCTGACATTTGCCTTCCTTGCTGTTCACCATCCAACAGATCATTGCCTTTTGTGGGTGAGTTACCCCCTAGAGTAAGTGGTGGTGATGGCAGAGATTTTTCCATTAAAGACATCACAGCATTTGAATTCCCCTGTCCTGGCTGACCATTACTGTCACCTGGGCAGATATCTGACACTGAAGATCCAGAGGAGCTCCGAGATTTTCTACGAGCTGGCATAACTCCATCACTCCCTTCATATTCAATAGTGGCATTTAAGATACTATTGTCCGTACCAATGCTATTGTCCAGGGTAGAAATACCTTTCTTGATGATGAGAGGTTTAGAGGGTGGATTTCCTGGTGCTGGGGAGGAGTGCATTGTGGGACCTGGAGATGGAGTGGCTACAAAAAATTTCACTTTTTCTCTAGGATCATCATTTGCTGGCGTTCCAGCTGGGCTATCTGACTGGGAGTTGAGGTTGGCTAATGCTGGAATACGTCGTAGTGAGGATTTCTCACATTTCAGGGGAGATGAATCAGATGAATCATCTGTGCTCTCTTTAGCTGACTCAGAATCACTTTTGAATGTCTCTGCTGTTGCCGTTGTGCGCACCTCTGACATGTTCATCTGTCCCAAAGGAACAGCCTGCAAGTGTTTCAGAGTCAGTATATCTATTTCGCCTGTTAATCCCGTTTGACTGTGGATAACGCGAGTTGACAATGACTTCCTGAGAAGAACAGGCTGTAAGTGTACCAGTTTGTTTCTTGACCCATATGGTCTTGAAGTAGTGGTCATATGAGTTTGAAGTTTCCTTTGCAGGTCTAATTCTGATGATGAAATTTCAACTTGATCATGACTTTCAAAGGCTAATGGAAACAAATTTTGAGCTTCCATTCCTATACGCCTTTGTTTTCTGGGTAGAGCACTGTCCTCTGCATCAACTTTCATCCTGCTCATGGCAGGAGTCACTCCAGTATGTGCTGCTCTTTCAGGAATAAATCTTCTGTCAACTGGTGATGAATTCTGACCCTTGGTTTCTTGGAAAGATCTTTTTCTCTGGAATTGACTGCTGCGGGATGGATGGGATATCTTGCCGTTATCATCAGAATCAGAGTCTGTGGCGTAATCTAAGGACTTGCTTTTAGAGCTGAAGATGTTTCTGGCAGCACTGCTTCTGGACAAAGGGGACTTAGAGGAGAAACACTTATCAAAAGTGTCAGAGAGAACACGTCGAAGGCTTGGCTTGCTCAGTTTTCTCCTAACCAGTGGACCACTTCCTGGAGCAGAGTAATCACTCTGCTCCTTTAAAAGTATTTGTGACTTCTTACTGGGCACCACATTGAAATGTGGCACACTAGATGAATTTTGTTTACATGGAAGAGGTTTTAGAGGTATGCGATCCAAACTAGATATTTGACTAAGGTCCTTTAACTCTGGGCCAGAATCCAGACTCACACAAGAAGGCCCAAATTCAAGAGAAAGACGTGTGCTATTCAAAATTTGGTCTCGTTGTTGAAAATGGGCTGAAAAATCACTGGATCCTTCTAGATCTGTTGACCCAGCCACAGAGAGCATCCGGGACTTACCACCATAGCTAAGAGCACTGGACTGAGATTCATCTAATGTATATACAATCCCTCTGTTCTTCTCTAAAGAGGGAATAGAAAAAGCATTTGATACAGATGGCAAGAAAACCTCACTACCCCTTTCCTCTTTTGACTCACACGAATTTGTAAACTGTGTGCTTACTTTTTGTTTGATTTGCTCATCATAGTACTGGTTAATTGACACATCATCTAATGATGCCTGGCTATTCTTAGGGGCTCCACCTGATTCCTGTGAGTCTGGAGTGTCAAAGAGATGGCCCACAACAGAGGAAGATGTGAAGATATCAGTTTCAGTGTTAGCATCATCAGTGCTTTCAATTTTCCCACTATCTGTCTCACAAAAACTGCCAAAGCCTGCGGCATCAGAATAGGATCCGTCTCTCATAGACTGAAGCTTTTTGGCAGCATAGCTGTTCCACACTGAATTGTGAGTGCGGTGGAGTAGCGGAGTTTCATCTTCCTCACCATCAACTCGAAACAAGGGCAATATGTGACTATCACAGCTCAACGGATCATTTTTCACATCACTTTTTCCTTTGGGATCCTCTAGCCTGTCTGGGGCACTGGAGCATCCTAAACCCTGTGGTTCTTGTGAAACATGAACTGTACTGAAACCATTGTTGTGGCTCTGATTTAAATCCATGTCCATATCTGAAACATTCTTCAGTGGCTCTAACACTTCCACATCAACATCACCACCAACAACAGAGAGATTTTCAATCTTATTGGTTCCTGAGCAACAGAAAAAAACAAAGGATATTTCACATTAATAATTAATATCTGATAAACATACAACAGATCACTATGATTGTGAATAAACATGTCATGAAAGATATGGATTCCTGGAATTTTTTCCTCTCAATTCAATGAGGAGCTACAGAATAAGCAAACCAGTATTTTCAACTTAGAGGAAAACATCTACCCAACTAGAAGTAACAAGTAGACTTCATTGAAGATGACAATCTTTTCTTTTACAATTTGAAGAGACCGATATTATTCTGACTGGTGGAAAGGAAAGGAGAAAAAAGAATTATAAAAACTGATACAATTGAAGGACTTCACCTTATTATGAAAGCACTCAGGCAACATATTTTTGTAACTCAATCAAATAGAGGAGAATCCTATTTAAAAGGATAACAAGGGTTGTTATTGTGCATTTTATTGTCTCTCTAGGTTTATTGTCACTCACTAGACAGAAGAGAAGACTGCAGAATGCTGCACGCCTGTTTAGAGTGAGAGTCACTGGCCGAAGAATTCCTCCAGGTCAGAGAGTCTTGCAATGTTGGAGTCAAGCTTTTCACAGGTGGGGTAGAACCAACACTGTTGTGGAGACGACTAGTCTGCAAGAGTATAGAAACAAACCTTATGATAAAAAATAGTAATAATACTAAAAAAAAAAAATAATAATAATTAAAAAAACCTGCATTTGCACCCAAAGCAATTGTATTCCCAAGTTCCCACTGAACTTTGCACAGTTTTTCTAGGCAACTCAAAACTTGACATTCACTGATCTCCTTAACTCATCCTTTCAACCAAAAAGAAATATCAGAGACTGTTTTGCATTTCCTTTGTTTAGTGACGTAATGAGTTGTATACTTGAAAGTTACAGTATCCAGTTTAAACCTATCCTTTAATTGAGAACTCTTTATTCAACATGATTTAAAATTAACCCTTTATGTTAAATCTCTTATATTTACACATATGTGTTCATCAGCTGAAATAGTTAACAACATACCATCGCTGTCGGGCGCAAACCGCGTAACTGCAAAATGGGCAAACTTTACAGGAGAAGTTAAAAAAGGAAAAAACTGTTTTGTGTTCATCACAAGTTATCCAGACACTTGTTATTTTGTTTTTTTGGTAAAGAATATGTGCACACCTGATAGACAGTAGTAGTAAAATTTGATGGAGACATTTTGATAGTTTTGAAGTGCTGATACACGGTTTGCGCTTGCTTTTCTGTCAAACACTTACATGGTCTAGTGCGTACGATAGATACATGATAAGGTGGTCAGTCGCAGTCCCACATTATGCCATAACCAACTGGTTACATAGTTTGCCATATTAGCCGGGCTAATATTAGTGCCATGTTGTCATGTTTCAGAGTAGGTTTACACAGCAACATTATGCTGATAATGTTCTTGATTACATGCTCAGGTTTAGTGTCTCAGATTGATCTGATTTTTATCACAGCAAGCAGTCCAGTACACTACAACAATCTTAAAACAATAAATACCTGACATTCCCTTAGGACTATTTTTTTATTCTTTATTCTTTTTCTTCTTTTCTTTTTTTTTTTTTTTTTGTAACTTATTGTCGGTATTTGTTTAGTTGTTTAGTTTATTGTTGGATTAGCATGTTTTCATTATGACCAACCCTGGATATCTTTGGGGTTTTTTTTTTATTTTTTTTTTTATCCTGTACACTTTGTTGTTATTTTAAAATAAAAAGTCTTTATTCACTGATTTAACAAACTCTGGTTTGTAGTTAAAGCCAGTAGAAAGGTTTTTACCTACTGTGTAATGTGATTTAGTAGTGTTTGAGCCCAGTCACACTATATGGATATTTATAATAACTGTTGAAAAATTCAAAAAGCCCTTAAAATGTTCTAGGGCAGTGAGTTTATCAGCTTCATAAACACGTTACTTATTTTAATTCACCTTTGCAGAATTATATCATAACCCTCCCATAAAACTGAATTTGAAAGAGAGAAAAAAAAAAAAAAAAAGAAAACAAAAACAATGAAAATTTGTCGGTATATGTAGATATGTTCTGATAAGTTATGGGCATTAACTCACTGAAAACTGAGCCTTTTTTGGGTTTACATACGCTGAAGACTGCAGTTTTCAGGGGTATTTCAAAAAACACACTTTTTTATAGTCCAACATCAACCATTCTAGCACATATGACAGTACTAAAGCAGCCCTGTATGATACAGAAAACAGAAACTGATTATGTCACATAGTTATTTATTAACGATTTTTTTTTTTTTAAATGAGACAAATATAGCATTTCCCAAGCATTTGGGGAAAATATACCTGAAGTCAAATGGATCATCTGAAACCAAACAAAGAAAAAAAAAGAAAACAAATTTATGCATTCTGTAGGAGGGTAAGTCTGTGTAGTGTTCCGGAATGAAAAAAAAAAAGTAAATTCTCACATTCTTGCCTTTCTCTTCTCGACATTGTGTACAGTAAAATAACACAAGTGAGTTGTTTAGTGTCCACATATTCACTTTAAAGTGACTTCCCTTGTTCTTCAATATCTCTAAAAGTTCCAGACCTATTTCCACCAAACTCTGTGCAAAACAAAAGAAATGGTGACTCTACGGTATGAGATGGTTCCTGTGGCTTTAGCATAAACTGAGTTGGTGAAAAAAAATTGCGAATTCGAGCCCACAAGGGTTAGGGAAACCATCCCATTTGACATCAGGACGGTCCTGCAACTCTTGTGGGAACTGTCGCCAGTGTGTTAATCAAACTTATAAATCAAATTTAACTGATGAGTCAAGTTAAAAAAAAAAAAAAAAAGTCAAAGAAAAGAAAAGGAAACAGTAATAAAAAAAAACATGGGTGAACAAGGCTTTGTAAATAATAAACGACAGTCATTTAATGTTGGACAACTAATTACACACACAGTCATGTGGATCTATTGTCAAAATGTATGTCCTAAAATTTATTTAAGATTTTGTCTTTGTTCAGCAACCAATAAGCTGGACTTAAGTTTGATAGAAAATTATAATTGCCCTCATGTTATACTTTACTGAAACTTTGGCACAGTGTTGAAATCTACTGCTAGTGGTTTTTACATTTTACATTGTAGAGAGTGCTAACCTGTTCAGTTTATGGAACTGTGTAATCTTTCACATGCACCTTGCCTTATTTACATTTTACTATGACAAGCAAAAAAAAAAAAGAAACATCTCAGCTGACACATGGCCAGGGATAACACCTAATGTATAATGAGATGCAGGTTGTTATAAGTGGGGTATGTTTCATTGTAAGAACAAAGAGGGGTCAGCACAGGAGAGAGAAAGGGAGATGAGCATGCGAGAAGACAGTGCTGTTGAAAATAAGAGAGTCGAGGGTCGTGCATCCCAGAGTACGATGCCACTTGGCAAAGCGGATGACGGATGGCACAGTATGGCCAGAGGGCCAATGCTACAGCAAAAAGCAAAGAAAAAGTCTAACATGCACCACGCATATTATTAACAAATGCAATAGCCGGGTATCCCCATATGGCACCGCCCCTCAGGACACGCCGACAAGGACCGAACCCAAAATCCAGATATAGAAGACAGTGTTCGAACATTCCAATATGTCAAAGGTCTGGAAGTTGCGAAATCTCAGCAGGTGACTGACAGACAGAAACCATGTAACAGGCACAATGAGAGAAACTTCCGGCTAGGCTAGCACATTCTTACACAGTAAATCATTAATGTGTAACAATCTTTTAGTAGCCTATAGCATCTGATTAAATTAAAACTGGTATGAATTATTTAGAAACTAAATGTCTTTATCCCAGTCAAACCATTTTTTCAACGTGCATTAGAACAATGGTAAACACAAAATGAATAGCAATAAGGTACCAGCGGTCAATTGCCTCCCCTTGTACAGATAAAACGGTTTGCACAGCAGAGATGGCGGATAGGCGGTCCAGTGTGATT
Source organism: Peronia verruculata (assembly GCA_038406235.1). Taxonomy (NCBI): domain Eukaryota; kingdom Metazoa; phylum Mollusca; class Gastropoda; order Systellommatophora; family Onchidiidae; genus Peronia; species Peronia verruculata. The sequence goes on along the minus strand of JBCAUA010156761.1, from coordinate 8,144 downwards.
AGATTACAGTACAAATTCAGGCATTTCTAATTAATATTTTCATGAAATATTTACACATACTATATAATACAAGGTGCACTACAATTTGAGCACAAAAAAAAAAAAAAATTTGACCTTATTTTGCAGTTACATGGTTAGAGCCCGACAGCAACAATATACACAGACTCGATTGGAATCTGGAAGTTTGTCTCACCTGCAGTATCTGCTTGTTACCTAAAGGGGTCATCATGCGCCTCACAAAGGAGTGTCGATGTACTTTGTCGTGAGGGGTTCCTGGGTTTGGAGGAACCAGATACTGGCCATGGTCCTCTGCTGGAGTGGTCTCCTGAACATCCACTTGAAGTTCAGGCAAAGTGTGACTGGGTTTTCGGTGACATGGTCCTACAGTCTGTAAATTCATATGTCATTTATTTTTATAAATGAAAACTTTAAAATGTTTCACATCTGTAGACCTGTTCAGTTCAAAAATAAAAAAAATCAATATGTGGAAATATTAATTTCCATAATTAAGATATAATTTTTACCCTGTGAAAGATCTAAGCAAAAGAATTTATACTGAACAGGTTGGCTAAGATCTGATAGAATCAATATTTTCTCCATACAAAGCTTCTTTCCATCTTCACTTCATAACTGTAGCAGCATTGCTTTTCGGAGCAAAGGAAGAAAGTGAATGGATATTGTTTTAGAAGAGAGATCAAACCAGGACCTCCTTTTCTATCAGAGGTGTTTGCAACTGAACCAATCATCCTCATGATGTATATGTCAGATTCATACTTTGCAACATGCTAATTTTAACAGTCATAGTCAGTGCTGTTTTGTTAGCATCATCTACACCGTTCTTGAAACAGCTGTTCCATATGTATACTCATGGCTCAGATAGTCTCGGTAATCATCATCTTATCAGTAACAAGACATTGTCAGAAATATTAACTTTTACTGTCACAAAAATATCTCCTCGTGATACCTTTCATAATTTTTATGCATTTCTCATGGTTGGTCTAACAATGAAAAGTGAAAACAAAAAGGTCAAGAGATCATAACTCTTGGAAAGGTTCCATTTGCAAGATTAAATTAAATATAGAAATAACGTAGGACAACAACTACAATGACAGGAAAAAAACAAATAAACAGACAAACAAACACAGAAAAATTTACAGTCAAAGTCTGTTTCATGTGACAACAGTGTGAAACTTTAGGAGCAAGAGAGAAGCTGGACTTACAAACATTAAGGAAGACTTAAGGCTAAGAATCTGTCCAGGGGTCCTCAGGTCCCAGTGGCTGGCACGACGGTACGCAAAGGGAGTCAGACTGCCAGGCTGTGGGCTTGCACCTGCATCAATGGACAACATTTTAAGTAGAGGACATAGAGATGATTGCAAAGACGATATTGCATAATAATTTCTAAACAGTAAAGAGATGACTGCACTTCCTATAGGCATCATGAAAAAAACACTAGAAATGACTAACCCACAACACTTTTTCATGAGAAAAGAGGTTAGTGTATTCAGGAAGCAATAATATAATATGGCATTAATGAAGAAATGAATACTCCAAGCACAGGACACCATAACATGTTATGAGGAAAGAGAAGACAACATAACCAAAATGATGATGGCACTGAGGGAAAAAAAAACCCACAATTAATCACACAAGTAAAGTGATAACAGCACTGAAGAAAGGACACCATAGTGTCGTGTGCTAAAAGACACAATGGTAAGATAATCTTCATTGTTTTGAAACATTCAAAGCAGTGAGATATTACTTACGAAAGTCCATGGTAACTTTGGAGAGACCAAAATCTGTGAGCTTGATGTGGCCTGTGTCAGATATGAGCATATTGTCTGGTTTCAAATCTCTGAAAATTACAACAATGGAAAGTTAAAATCTGACAACCAGTGCAAAAAAAAAAAAAAAACAAGAACAATCAAAAGAAAAGAATCATAATAACGAACTGAAATCCCACTACTTAAACTCCAAGGGCAGGACCCAAATGGTCATTACCAGGTGCAAATATCTGATTATTATATACCAACCAGATTAATGAAGCGTAACTATGTACAAAATGGTTGATAAGCATTGTTTTGCTTTCCAAAGTGAGAATATTTTAATTTACTATAACATTTACAAAAAATTGTTCTCCATCAAAATCTATTATGTTGCCATAGATTGAGTCAATCATTTGCACCTATCATTCCTAAATGTTGTTATGTAATTTGGCCTATTCCTTGCACCTTTCTTGCATTTTATACATCTACACAGGAAAACAAAAGTATAAATGCTAAATGCAGTTTTTCCCTATTTGTGATATTCATGTTTCACCTCCTGACAAATGATAACAAAATAATGTTCTAAAATTATCCAGAAAATACAAAAATTCAAAGTTATTTTTGCAGATTGCACTATCTTATGTAGCATATTGTTCTGTCACATAATTCACAGTGATGGTAAGTAAGCAAAATAGTCCAGTAATAAGCAGCTGTTGTCATATATTATGATCTCTAGAAAAAAAAGAGAAATTTCATGCAGACAACACAGTGATATGTGATGTGATACGATTGGGTGATTGCAAAAACTGCAATTTTTCAGTAGTGAGTGAATATTTATTGCAGTCTTTTTGTGCAGAAAAACCCTTCTATGTCTATCTTAAAAAGTTTTTCCGAATTAAATTTGCTGAAATATCTTGCATAAAAGTCCAATCTCTGTAATTTAGTAATATCAACTAAATGAGGATTAATAAGGTTAAACAGACTTGATCAGTCACTTTCTCACAAACTGCAGTTGAAACAACAGGTCACCCCCATTGCCTTTAATTGCAAATATCTTGTCTTCTATTCAAGGTAGACCAAAAATTTTCTTCACCAAAGAAAAAGGGAAATGAATTAAGCGTTACAGTGATACCAATAACTTTTCATGCTAAAAAACAAACGAGCGCCTTATTTCATTATGTTGCATCTTGTATTTCTCACCTATGGACTATGCCTCGCTTGTGCAGATATTCCAAAGCCAATGTCACTTCAGCTGCATAAAAGCAGGACATATCTTCACTCAGGTAGCCACACATGATCAACAATGACTTCACATCACCACCAATCATATACTCCATTATCTGGGAGATAACAAAGTGATGACAGCATGACACAAAAAAAAAAAATAATAATAATAACAATAACAAAATAAGAAAGAAAGAAAATTATCATCTTGGATAAAAATGACAAAATGAAGAAGCAATGGGGCCTTTATCAATCCCTCATTGCTTTAGTGTAGTTTTTTTGTTTTTATTTTAATGGTTGTCCATTTTATTGACATTATTTTCATCATTCAGTTCATGAATATACTGAACCAATAGACCTCACCATTTTTCAACTGCCTTTACGCCAAAAAGTTTATTGTTATTCAAAGAATACAATTTTTTTCATGACATTTGTTATCATCAATCTGTAAGTTGTGATAGTTCTCAAATGATTCAGTATATATTATATAGGAAACTCCTCAATACCTGCACAGTACTGAGTTTTATAACAACAAATTACAAAATGATATTAGTTGTATAAATAAATTCTTATTTTTAATTGGTCTTAAGTTTGGTATATCAACAGGAAGTGTGAAGTGTCCTGACAGTGAGTGACAAGATTTTCTTAAATCATTTTCAAATCATATTTCACAGTAGATAATATCCAGGTTTACTTTTGCTATGGTTAAAATACCCATAAAAGTTTCTCTTCATGATTTAAGATCACTGAACCTCTTCAAATAAAAAAGAAAAAAAAACTTTGCTAAATACTTGAAATCTTCAAGGAAGGAAGAAAGTAATTATCAGTCAGGTACATTCTTTGAAAAGACAATAAGCTATAATGCAGTGCAGCTTCAAAACCATATTTAAAACTTTCAACACAGGCAATATGTTCTGACACGGTCAACTGTATACCTACAAGAAAAATATTCTGTTGAGACTGCAGAGAATAAAACAGCTGTACAACAAAAGGACTCCTGGATCTCGCCTGTGCATCTCTCTCTGCAGTTACTAAAAGGAAGAACAGAGATGCATACTATAAAAAATCTTAACTTTATGTTTTTACTGACTATCTATACTAACAACAATGTAATTCCTCTGAGCTTCATTATTAAATATTTCAGCTATCGTTTAAAGATAAAATAATTTTCACCAACCTAAAAATTAAAATGGAAAAAAAAAAAAAAGGAAGATAAACCTTATTAAATTATTCTATTAAAACAGTAACAAAAAAGGATAATAATATTTAGTCTTTTTGTTCACTATTTACAGTAATAATTTCAAGAGTTTTATTTGTATTGTTAAAAAAAAAAAGTTCACAGAACACTAATTCCCTCCATTGACATTTATTGCAACTGGCTGCACAAGAATTGACAAGGGGAACATTTTTATGTTGAATGATTCTTTTGACAAGTGCATTATGTTTCAAGCAAAAAAGTTTTAACAAAACATCTGTAGAAAATATACTGGCTAAATGTATAGCATGCAAGATAAAAATTCAAAGTCATGAAAATATCAGCTGTTTTTTGAAGTGCAGTATGAACAATTACACTAGTGAGAAGAACAAGCAAAAAAATGTTCAAGGTAAGCCTCACCTTGTGCTATGAGGTTTTTATTGATCAAGTCTGCTTTCTTCATCACTTTAATGGCATACATTTGATCTGGACGTGTCTTCTTGTATCCCAGCCACACCTTCCTATAACAATGCATATCAACAGATTCCATCTTTTGTCCATTTATCTTTGATCAATATGCAGTAGGCATCTTAGATCTATTTCATCACAGGATGTAATTTAGATACTATACATAGAGATACTTGATCGCTCGGCATTGTGTAAATGAGGCCAATTTTTTTTTTTTTTTTTAAGTGAAATGTAATAGGTGACCAGTTGTTGTTCTCTTTATTTTTATCTGTGCCAGAAGCTGGCCTCATGATTTATTGCAAATGCTGCTTGAAAATTAATTCCACCTTATATATGGCTATTTGTAGATACACAAGTGGTAACAACATGTTAAGTTACATCACAGGAGATAAACTTGAATGACAGGACTGAATATGTCCAAAAAGTTGAAACAATGAAATTAGACATTCAAATAAACTGAGAGTATGTGAAAAAGTTTTTATGGTCTTATTTATTTGTATGTATACATGTATGAATAGTGGGCAAAAAAGCAGAGGGGGCAGTAGAAAAAAATGGACTGACAATATTCAGGAAAGGATAAATAAAATGTTTCAGGAGACCCAAGCCTAATCCCACAGCTAAGGCGGATGAAGAAGTACCCTAATGACTCCAGATGAGAATGATAACTTAATAAATAAAAGCAAATCTTACCAATGATAGGAACTGAAAACTGAAAGATGCATACAATGATACATTTATACTCCACACCGATGAGATCATGAACATAAAAAGTAAAAACAGAAAAAAGTTAGATCTAGATAGGCCTATAACAAAGAGTGAGACTTACCCGAAGGCGCCTTTACTTATGGGCTTGATCAACACAAAATCATTTACGTCTGGTAACTGTGAGAGAGGCAATTTGATTTCAAATCAAAGTAGAGCTTTTCTAATTAGATTGATAAATTATAAAATAGTAGTGCCAACTCTCAGACAGTGCTGTGCTGGAAAGTATAGTCACTAGTTGTCAAATGACAAAAATTTTCTTTTCTCAAAATGTTTTCGATTACTTTTAGACAACAATGTAACAAGCATCTTAACCCTTTGAACTCTTGTCACCAGTGCCTGAAAATCCCGGCCCTGTCCTGGGCCTCTGCGCTGAGCACACACATTTCTCATTTCATGTTCAATATGTCTTTAGTGTGCAAGCCTCAAACGAGAACATGGACATGTGTAATCATAGTAGTGCTAACTGTCCTTGAAACGACCTATTAGATCTATTTATGACTGTTGTGGATGTGTGCATCTGGGGTAAATGTGTCGGCCCAGTCTACCAGGCTGTGGGGAATTTATAAACCAGAAAATTTGCCTGGTGTGCCGGGCTGTAGGGTTCAACGGGTTAAGATGCACATGTATAACATTTAACCAGGGGTTGCATTTTATAAAAATGAAACTCAAGATCCAAAATTGATTCTGAACATGAAATTAAATCTGCAGACATGACTCCTTTTTGGTTAAATTTTATAAAATGGGCTGAATTATGCAAATCTTTCCCTGGTCACAAATTTCTGATAATTTTTTTCAACATCATAAATCCTTATAAATAAATGCAATGTTCATGTTTTTATCAGTTCTATTCAGTCATATCTTGGTCTGCTCAAGCCATAAATATATGGCATATTATTAAATAAAAAAGTATTAATAATATGTTTTCGGAAAACTGCTGTGATGTGATGAGTGAAAGCAATTTACCCCAGCATCAGACATGGTTTCCCAAAAGATGACAGTAAATTGTGAGCAAAGACTATCAATGTTCATTCACTCAATATACAGATTTCAATCAATGATGAACTTCTGCTGTTTGTGAAAGGATGTATGGATGAGGGGGAGTGAAAGAAGGAGATGTGGGTGGATGGCTGAATCCAGGCAGGAGTGTGGTAATGAGTGCATCTATGTGTGTAAATCAAGAATGGGGTGACGGGTGAATTTGTGATCAGACCAAAACTTGTGAACAAGCCAGTCATTCAACATAATATTTTCCAGGGAGAAAAAAGGCCACTCTTTAAATTTCTGGGCAAAAATTGTACAAATTTTATCCCAGTAGTAAACTCTAGATCTAGATTCTACCTCTGATTGTTGCGACTCTGAACAAACAAGTCTAGCTTCAGTCTAAATAATACAGATCTATCTGAAGCCAATCTATCTAGGTCTAGATTAGATCTGAACAGACTTTTCGTTTCAGATTCAAGGTGTATATAAATCCAAATCCAGGTCTAGACTAGAGACCCAAGATTACAATCAGTTCACTAGGCCTAGATCTAGATCTAGATTCTAGTGTCTAATACTAAGTCTATAAATATAGATCTATAGACTATAGATCTAGACTCTAGATAGAGATAGACTCTAGTACTATATCTAAATATTAGCAGATGAGATCTACATTAGATCTCTAGTATTAACATTACCAGTTGAACACCCATTCAATTTAGAATCTCTACCTTGGTTTCGCTAGTCATTACTGGTGATCTGTCCCCATCTTCAGAATTTAAATCTAGCTGTACATCATCTGTGGATCTGGGCCTAGATCGATTGTTCTGCTGATTTTCAAAACAGCAGTCATTCACATTGATCTGCTCTGATTTCGTCGTACCACCTGAAACAGCCCTGTCTGGTGATGATAGAGGCATTGAAACAGTGGGGTTGTATGCCTCATCTCTCCCCGAGAGGCAGATGCTCTGCCCTCCGACATGACTGTTGTTATGTTGTGTTGATGAACTTGAACCTTCATTGTGAGGTGGTAGATCTAGATCTAGGTCTAGGTCTGGGTCCACGTCCATTCCTTCATCCCAAACATCTTTAACCGTCTGTGACATCTGTAATGCATCAAAGGGTTCCAAGGAACATCTGAGAAATACCAAAGTGTTTCTTATTTCGCCACACTAAACAAGCCAGTCAAACACATAGGTAATTATTCATATTTCATAAAGACCGCCTCTGGTGTTTTTGATTTCCGTAAACAATATGGCTTGCCAAGTTGGCGTTCCAGACACATAACCAAAGCGATGACTGCAGAGTAATTTCTTCTCTACCTTTGATTCAGATTTGTGTGTTTTGTTGTACCAATAAGCATATTTTATTGTGTTCTGAATAAATATCCATACTAGCGTTGAACACAGTTCTATTTTTTTTTTTTAATTTTCAATAAATGAACCAAAGTCTTCCTGAAATGGCATTCTTGTCCGCGAAAAAGACGACTGGATAGACCTACTAAGTAGGCTAGAGCTTCATAATTTAGTAACAAAACTGAAAAGTTACTCTCGAAATCCGTAATAAATTGTTGATAAAAAAATATCCCCAGATCCAGAAAAATCTGTGTGATTTGACAGTGAGGTTGTTTATTGTGCATGCGTTATCTACTCCAAAATAGCAAACGTCAAAGTTCTTACGACCTGTTGGGTAGACCCAAAGAGTTCAGATCGGTAGATCTGAAAGTGGCCAAAAATTTAAGGCGAACT
>JBCAUA010156650.1:0-22202 GCA_038406235.1 Peronia verruculata | reverse complement strand
CTAACTGATATTTCAGACTTGTGGCCCTAACACTTCGCTGTCGTAGCGCGACCAGTGACGCGCTGTCTAATCTTACCCTTGAAGCCGCAGCGGATTGGCGAGCGCACTAGCTAAGTTTCCAGGTAAAGCACTGCTTGGGACACTTACGTCCAAAGTGCATGGCCTCTGATAGAGGTTACGGCAGCTAAGTGTTAATACATTTACGAGGAAACCTTTTCCAAAGCGCACAGACTCCATATAGCGCTAACAGCAGAGTCCAATAATATCGCAGATGATACCATGGCTACCACAATGGGTTATAGTTTTTATAATTATTTTTTTTTTTACAATAAGCATTACATGTGGCATTTTCATAATACTGAAAGACAAAAGAAAAAAGCCATGATCGATAATCTTTTGGAATTGAAACTTAGTTTAGAAAAAAAAGGCGTGGGGAGGGGGGAGGGCATTCATGGTTTTAGTTGTCACCTGTCAAATGAAATGTTAAGTGTGCATCAGATATCGCTTGTTCAGTCCTTTGGACAGAATCTCAACTAGGCAGCTATTCTTCGAGTATAGTATTGCATCTTCATTTAATACCATGTAGATCGAAATAAATAAATCACATAGATAAATTCAGCAAATGATTAAATGTATGTAAATGAAGAAATAAAAAAAAAAACAAAAACAAATGAAAGAACAAAAAGTGAATAAATTATGTCAGAGTAATACACGTAGTTATCAGTTCTTCGTAGAGCTTGGTGAGATGCTGTTCTTATGGAATGCCAGCCGGGATATCGACCTCGGATATTATGTACTAGAGATCTTAAAAAGCTGTCTTGTGGAGATGTACAAGCCGCTCATTGCTCGTTCACTGCGAATCGTCGACTTTTATCTCTAAGAAATTATTGAATATTGTCATTAACTTTAATGTCAAACTTCAGCCATGTCATTTTCTCTGCTTTGTTCACATGAAAGGAGACGTCATCTTTTGGTCAAACTAACGTTATAATAATTGTACAAAAAAAAGTAGTAGGCCTACGTAAAGCTTGTACGAGCTGATAATGAATTACTTCGGTCCTCAGTATTCTTTTACGTGCTGTTCTTGACTTTCTACGATAGTGTCAACGATGTAGTGTAGTTAGCTGCTACAGATCATACACTTGTTGTTTTGTCTTAATTTGCGGAGTCCCATTTTGTTATTCCAGAGCTACAGGTCAAACCAGCAATAAAGTAAATTTCTCCTTTCCGACGATTTTGAAATATTTCCTTTTCATGTTTTTTTTTTTTTTTTAATTGTCTTAGCAAAATGCCCTGCAATATTGTTTCATCCAGACAGATTGTAATGTTCTCTAGGCGTTGCTATGAGCAGTCTACTGCCGCTGCCAAGGCCGAAACTAACTAAACTGCCCATTATATAATAAATTTTAATCTGAAAAAGGATGGAAAAAAAATTATAAATAACAGATATTTATAACCAATGGAATTTTAAAACAAATTCATTAAGATACTGATTTTTATTGGTTTATGTGATATATAATGAATTTAGGTAGGAACGGTGGACAAGTAGTGTAATTACTAATGAATACAACCCCCGCAGAGAATATTAGGTAATTCTCCCTCTTTTTCCTTGATTTTCCCTCTCTTTCCAGTCAGATATCAGTTCTCCGCCGCTGTTAGGGTAGGCAGGTCTGCAGTCGGCTCACGCAGAGTGTGAATTTCGTTTCAGTATCTCAGACAAATTAGACGAGTACTAGTGCTTTTTGTCTGTCTGATAACATACATTATTTTACTGTGGCAGTCCGAGGGACAGCTTTTATTCATACATTTCTGTCTTTATCCTAGATTGAAAAACAACCACAAAACATGCGTCTTTCACTGTTGGTAAGAGATGCCCAGTCCGTGTTAAATCTTTCACAGACTGAAAACATCTTTCCTGCCTGCTCTGTTCTTCCATTCTAAATGATGTTGCGATTTGGAATGGAGACAGAGATACGAGTAAGTAAACTGGTGGAAAACGTGACCAGTGTAAGAATAGGAGAAGAAACATCTAAACCTCTGCTACTCATTTCACTCCCTGTTCTTTTCATGCCGTGTAGCAGTTCATGATTGGGTGAATTTGACTTATAAAGATAAACCATATTTAAAAAAAAAAAAATCCACCTTCAGTGTTCTTTTGGACCTTTTTTGTTTATATCCATCATAGTGTCAAAGATGCTCCTCATCAGCCGCTACAGATCACACACTCATATTTACCCCCACTTAACTGCAAGGTTCTTTTTGTTGTCATAGAGCTAGAAATTAAGTCGACAATAAATCATCGCATCCTCGATGTCCAGGCTCACCCAGAGACACTGGGCACTGAAAACCTCAACTGATCCCTTTAGTTTATCTCAGTGAAGAAACAGACCTTTCTGTTACATTGCCAACTGACCAGATTGATTTCTGTGCTTGATAAATATTCTCTGACATTACATGTTCTTGTAACCTGCTCGAGGATTTTTGGTTTCCTCTTTGTTCAATGAGAGTATGAAATATGCCAGACTAAGGCAGCTTAACTGGCTGAGTTGTGAGACTCAATATAGCTGTGAAATATTTCTACTAAACCTTAAAACTATGATTTTCCTTTTTTTTTTTTTTTTTCTCACTAGTGACTTTATTTTTATTTTTTTATTTTTTTATTTTAGGCCTTCCGTTGCAGTGAGTTTTTCTTTTCGTAAGAACCCATTGCTTGTGTGATATTTTTTGTTGGCTTCGATGACTAGCAGATAAGATTTCGTGGGATGTTCTTGCAAAGCCCTCATGGCTGAACCAGTATAAGTTATATTGTTTTCTGAGGCTTCTATAACATTTGCCAGTGTAAGATTATAATGTTATTTGTATGATGCCTCTGTTTGTGATATCACAAAGTTTATAGTTGGAGGTTACGTTAAACATGCTATATACTGAATCAAACCAGACAATGTCAATTCTGGTGTTGGAGACAGAGATGCATATTGGGTTTTTGTTTGTGTTCTTTTGTTTTGTTTTGTATTTTCCGAGAGTAAATTTTACAACATGCTGCTGCTATCTGGCAAAATGCCAGTGTGAATGAAATTCATTGTCCAGTCCCTATTTTTTTCATCATAGACCAGACCTTGAAAAGTTTTTATGCAAGGCATTTTAATTTGTGTGCGTGTGTGTTCTGTAATGCAAGGAATCGGTTGTTCTGTTTTTCATGTATGGCTATGTGTGCTATACGTTTTTTTTTTTTTTGGTGATGTGCATAATTTATGTGTAATATTAATTAACCGAAGAAAGTGGTTATATATATTATATAGATTTGTTGATTTGTTGTTGTTCAATATAAAAATATCTGAAGAAGTTTATTTATTTATTTCTTCATCAGTCATTCTGGACATCAGTCAGTATGTGGAATGTATGTAACCATACATTTGTTTATTTTGATCTTCTGTTTTTATGTTTTTGTTTTGTATTTGTTTTCATGATATCAGGTCTGATATCCAAGGTCCAAAAGATGACTATTATTTTTATATTATTATTTTATTATTTTTCATTTCTGTGAGGGTGTGTGCAGTGCAATGCTTTTTCTTTGACCACATAATTTTTGATGTCAATATCTTAATGTCTGGTGGGAGAGGATCGTATCTTTGTTGATGTCTTTTGCTATGTATATATTATGGTATCATTTGCAGTACGATGATGTATTTCTATGAGTTCAAAATTACATACATATTTGATTTGTACACCCCTTTTTTTTTTCATGATTTTGAAATCTTGTTGATGCTGCACGAACAAGTTAGTTTGTTTGTGGATATTGAATGCCAATGGTGGATGGATGTCACGAAGTGAAATTATTATTTGGAATATTAATCCCCAAACTTCTAACTTGCTAGGTCCTTTTTTTTTTTTTTTAGTGATTATAGTGTTTGTTTTATTTGTTGAATGGTTCTTATTGAATTGTTGCTTTTTACTGGCAAAGTAGTTAGATCTGTAAGTTGCCCCTTACAAAATTGTCTGCTTTTGTTTCACTTCCAAGCTGGTTTTTGTGTAATAAAAATGTTATTGTTCCTACATTTTTGCCATTGTTCTTTCTTAAAGTGTTTCATGTTTATCTGCAATTCTGACACTCAATGTAACATAATTTATCACAACTGAACGTGATTAGAAAGAATTGAACAGCATCATTTATCCAAAATACATCGAAATAACACTGGCAAATTAAACCAGGACTTTGATCAGTTCTGAAAACTGCATTAGCAACCTAATATAAGCATTTTCATGCCTGTCCTTTTTACTTGATATACAAACTACAACCACACAAGATCACAAATTTCTTTACAGCTTTGGTATTTGGATAATATGGAAATCAAATCATATTTACAAATATATTTATCATGTCAGCATTTCCACTTAAAATCCACCGACGATATTCTTACAGGATATTCAACCCTAGAGTTCTTACATGAAAACCAAATATGAAAGAAAATATAAAACAAACCACACACACACACATGCGAACAAAAGTGAACAAGTTTCAAATTTGCTGTTCAATTTTTCACTATCTATTTCATGTCTGTGGCACCCGAACCAATAAAATCTGTATCATTAATATCAAGGGCCTTTACTACAGTTTCAACTGAACTACAACAGGCTCATCTGTTATGTTCAACAATCATTTGTATGAGTTTGGTGTTTTAGACACAAGACAGTTCAAATTTTCTGCTCATTCCATTCTCTCATAGACTCACACAGAAACCTGACTGATGACCAAATCTAATAATCATTTTTAAACAGATTGGTGGTTTACCAGCCCTAGTTCTATATGAAATGTTGAGTGTAAAGACATGCTCAGAAGTGGGCTGTGAGCATCTGGTTACTGCCTCAAAAGAATAAGAGATCCATTATCACATTCAACCCTGTCAGTACACGAGCTTGTATGATTCGAGGTAAAAAAAAATAATCTCTATTCAGTGTCAGATCTGAACAAACTATCAAAGGAGAAACAGCCAGACAAGATAACTAGTGAACCAACACTTAAATTTTAAATCTCTATCGCTCCCCTCCAGTCTTTTGCGTACTGTCGTAAATGTCAATGGCTTTACCTAGGGAGAATAAAAAATAAGTGAAGCAATCTGATATAGAAAATATAGTGATTCCAATATTCCAATGAACAAGATTTTTATTTTTAAAAGATACATTCAACAAGGGCATTTGAATAACCACAGGATTAATGTAATATTCTAGGCTTTGTTTCCTAAAATTCAGAGATATCTTTTTAAAATATCTGTGTCATTATGTGGTTTGTTTTTCTTTTTTTTTTTTTTTTTGTTGTTGTTGTTGCTGTTGTTTGTATACTTCTTGCTACATGTACAATTATGATCATGATCTAGTCTCCCACATATAATTAAAAGTGGAAAAAATTGATTGTTGGCAACACATCTACTTATTTAAAATGGAGACAAAAATGTATGTGGTAATTACAAACAAGTCAACAAACAACAGCAAAAATAAACACCTGGAGGAATAACACATCTTCTAAATGTAAGGTGACAGATCATGAAGGGACAGATAGATCTCTGACATTAACTTCTCCCCAGTGCTAAGAAAATTTCAACAAATGCTGAACCACTAGTGGATAAACCAATTTCATTTCTCTGGAGATCAAAACCCCTCCATACTATAACATGACCTATGTCAGATCCGTTGATGACGTACAGTGTACATCATCATAAACCATATTTTGCGGTGATGTGTGCTGTACGTCAGTAGAGTATCTGGTGCCAGTTAATTATAATGGTACCTAATATGTCAACAGAGCTGTGAAGGGGTTACATGTAATTAATAGATTCATCTCTTTACCCGAATTATAAAGTGTTCAGCCGCAAAATACTTACCAGGTGGTGAAGAATATCCCGGATTCAGATCATGTGTTAGAAAGAAGTGACACAATTCCCTGTCACTTCCTTAAAAAGGCAACCTGTCCATGTCCACAGGACTGATGATGCTAAAATTGCTGCTCTACAGACTGGAAAAGAAGGAGAAAAAAACAAGGCCTTGTACTTCAGCATAAAATTAATGATCTAAGATAAAAGAGAAAGTACAGACCCATTTATATTACACGTACCACGGTTCCAAAATATTTACTAAAATTTACAAGATGCTCATACATTACATTTGTTTAGTTTCTATTGTGATATTTTTAGGTCAAATTGATGACAGTAAATATATAGATTTTGCAGAAAGTCATTTCCTCTGATCTTCATCTTATGAGAACATTTTTTTTTTCTTTTCCATTGTGCATTTATTCTGCTTGTGTCACACACACACACAAACACACACACACATCACGCGACGCCACGCCACACCACACACAAACACCCCCCCCCCCTAAAAAAAACACAGCCATAACAAAACATATAAAACAACACACTTGTCATAAATGCAAACAGTGATCAAAAACAGGATAAAACTATCACTATGTGGAAAAGCAAGTAGAATCAAAGGGGTGTTAACAAAATTGTAGTTCGTGCGACATGCTCAACAGCCCAGTTGGTCTTCTGTCTGTAGACACAAGTACTAGGTAGGCCTAATCAAGACCCTCTCAAGCTTATCTCCCGCTTTCTTCCTCCATGGCGAAGCACCCGTGATATGCGATACCCATTCTGTCTGTGTTTGTTTATTTGAGTTTGAATTTAGCAGCACAACATGGTCATTTTTTTTTTTTTTTGTGTGTGTGCCAAACATGGCAAGATACGTTTAGAGGCATAGAAGAGAGGAAAGAGAGCGGAAAAGAATCTAGGAGCAAGGTGAGAGAGAAGAAATGTCATCCCTGGAATATCGAGAATAGCATTTAATGGAAGACATCCCACCATGGATGGGCTTTCATCATCTGTAAGGGGGGTGGGGGAGGACAGAACCTACTTATATATCCCGGGTCCCCGTGGGGCATAATGTCTGTGTGAAACGGGTGAGAAATTATAATGGTTTGAGAACATACAGAAACTAAAGGATGAAGGCGTTGTTCAGAATCTATCCAGCTAACAACATATCAAGTAGTAACTTTTCTCTAAGGGGAAAACTATCAGTCTGAGGTCATAGAATCCCTTTCTCCACCATTGGAGGGCAAGGGGCAAGAAGGTACCAAGATAATCACCAAGATAATCCAAGAAATTGGACAGGTCGGCTAACAATCACTCCCCCCTCCCCCTCCCCCTTTTTCTTCATCCCTGCAAGATGCATTGCAACATGGCAAATTCTCTGGCTCACCTTTATCATAAAAACAGTCCAAACCTGAGATTCAATACAATAACTGCTTGAGAGAAGGACATTTGACCATTACATGTCAATTCTGAATTTTAATGATCTGTAAGAAGACGACACAAAGAAGGAGATGCTGCCTGCCCAGCTCCTGGGGTGGGACAACAGACAAACACAGAGCCTGAGGAGAGAGATGTCCCCAACAATTATAAAAAAAAAAATGACAGAAAAGCCAAGAAAAGAAGATACTTTAGTGTAAACGAAAAGGTGAGTGATCAGGGTCAAAATGGGCAATTTGACCCTGAAAGAGATACAGAAGTGGAGAAAGAGAGAGTGCGGAGAAGGAAGAGATTTACAAAAAACACTAATTTGTCTAAAGATGTAAATTATGTAAACCTGATGAAAATGAACAATCATGGCCAAGTCTTAACTGATCCAATAAGAAAATGAAAGAAAGGGAGAGATCAGGAGAGAAAGAAATAAGTGAATGTGTTTGGTCAATTTTTTTATTTCATTGTTTCCCTGTCCAAAAAATAAAATGAATATTGGCTTTCTTCCCCCTTTTTTTTTCTCTCATTGCTCTTGTCTTCCCTTTCTTCTTCCCCTTGTCTTTCCCTTTCTTCTCCTTCCCTTTCTTCTCTCCTTGTCTTTCCTTTCTTTTGCCTCTGCCTGCTGGTTGGTGTGGGATTGTTGGCCAGGGCTCTAACCCACTGAGCTATCTCCACCCCCATCCTTTAAGATCTGAGTTTTCTTATATATCTACTCTAACCACTGCAAAATATATAAAAAAATAATAATCCCAAGACTTTCAGCATGACATGAACCCTCACATGTCAGATCAAATGTTTGTCAGATCCACAGACCAGCAGAGAAACCACTGAGCTATTGCAACCACTGAGAGAAGTGGTGAGCTGTTTTATTTAAACCTACAGTTGTTGTGAACAAATAAAAAAAAACAACAACAGCAACAACAACAGAGAGTGAGCTGTTTACATAAACTTGACTGAGGAACATCAACTCACTGGTATTGAAAAAATGAACACATTTCATATATGGGACACAACACGATAAAATCAGGCTCTCGTCACACTGAGTAAAAGCTCAAAAATGGCAATTTAGTGGCATGGCCTGAGGATTGACAAAGTAATCAGCCATTAATTTTCTCATTAAATTTTCTTGCAACAACAAGTCACCCTTAAATTTTTCTGCAGCAATAGGTCACCCCTATTGTCTTCAATTGCCAATATCTCAACTTCTACTTGAAATAAAAAAAAAAAAAATTATCTCCACATTGCTCATCGTCTGACTAGAGCCTGATTTAAATTATAGATATAAAATAAAATGTTTTAATTATGTCTTTCGAGGCTCAAAACTGACTCTCCTTGACAGTTTAGGGCTTTAATGAAGAATCTGTTGCTTAAGAACTATACTCTCTTGAAGGACTTTGGATCCTCTTTAAAATGATACTATATATGACCCCTCTGAGTAATTCTGAATTTTGCCCTTTTTTGCCCTGAAAAACTAAATGGACAAATCTGCTCTGTGGAATCCACCATTAAGAAATCGAAGGGACCAAGATTTTTATTTCTTAACTTACTGAGGACAGTTTGCACAACATATGTGCGATGGTCTGGTGATCAATTGAGACGTTTCCCGCGACTCTTACAGGATCGACTTTATAATATTTTCACACTGACCCATTTCCCGCAAATGCCCCCAGAACTGTCTCTTAATGTAGAGTCATTATTTGTTTCATTTCAAGCCGAGTTTGGCATTTCAAAGTGAAAGTAGGGAAGGTAAATGGTAGTTATTACAGGCATAGTACTGAGAAGGGTAAAAGCAAAGCACCAGCATCTTCTTTGTCTATATCTGGTGCTTCTGCATCTAGAGAAATTCTTCTTCTGCACAGCAGGCAGAGATGTAGAAACTGTCACTGTATGACTGTTGGACAACTCAGCTAGATGTACATTTTCCAACATTTTCCCCAAATCTGATTCATTTTTTTAAAAAATCATTAAAAAATAACTATGTGACATAATTCTATGTGACATTTCTGTTTTCTGTATCAGAACATATTAATCTAATACTGCTATATATGTTAAAATGGTTTATGTGGGACTATGAAAAGTGTGTTTATTAATTTTCTGAAACTCCTGTGAAAATGCCAGTCTTCAGCGTATCCAAACACAAAAAATTATTTCCCCTGATAAGTGTCCCCTTACAAAGCCTGTGCATGCGTTTTGCACTGAAAAAATTCCTTAACAATAAAAAACAATTGAGATGTGACATACGATGAAATCAGGCTCTCATCAAATTTTGAGCATATGGAATTACTGGTATCACTGTAAAGATTATTCATTTTCCTATCAATGTGTGACAAAATGGTTGTTCTATCTTAAGTAGAAGTTGGGATATTGGCAATTAAAGATGATGGGGGTGACCTGTTGCTGCAGCAGAATTTATTGAGAAAATCATATCACTTTTGTAAATCCTTTCTAATCTTTGTTATGCCATGCCAAAAAATTACAATTTTTGGACTTTTAATCAATCTATTAAGTGAAATAAACGCTGAAATGCATTTTTAGATTGATATCGAAGGGATTGGTGAAGAAAAAAATGATTAAGCCAAAAATTCATTCACTGTTGAAAAACACATTATTTCTCCGGTCGGCTCCGTTTGATGAGAACCTGATTTCATCATGTCACATCTCATTTTTTTTTAACAATGAAAGATTGAAACTGGTAGGCTACTGAATGATATGTTTTGCTTTGCCCTAAAAGCCTGAGTAATAGGCTGCAGTGTGTAGGTTAACCAAGTTTAATTGATGGCCACTTCAAGACCATTGTCTGCGCTTGTTAGTCTAGGATATGCACTGAACATTCCTTAACATGGTAATGATTACTCCTCGTCTCCCCCAACAGGCACGCCTTGCTCAGACCACTTTACTTTCACCTGCATGGACAAAGAAACACCGTCTCCACTCCAGGTTGTTTTACATGGTCTTAGGCTATTGCATAAGTATCATGCAAATATTGTCTGGCCTTTAACCATTAGTGTGTAACCAGAGTCAGCAGGCATTGTTAGGAATGGATGTACAAACAAAAAGCTGGTTGTACGCTCAGTTTAACCATCTTTGGCATGACACTGCATGGTTTTACTTGTCACTTCTGGGAAAATTATTTCTGTATAAGTGAGATGGGGAGGATTGGCATTTTGCAAATTCTGAGAGTTTATTACAAGAAAGAGTAAAGAAATAAAATGTGACTGCACTTTCTCTTCTATATTACTGAAATTTTGGAAATTCCGATTCTATAATATCAAAGCTCTACTGTATGTCAAAATCAGTCAATATGCAGACAATACCACTTTACTTCTAAAAAATCAAGCGACTTCAGGGAAATTCTTGTCAAAATAGTTTTATGATCTATCAGGTTTAACACTGAACAAGGAAAATTCTGGCTATGAGTTTAGGACAAGGTGAGAATCCTTAGGATGGTCTTTAAGCATAGATGCCAGCAGCTGAAATCACAGAGAAGTCGGAGGAGCAGCTTGAAAAAAATAAAGGAGATATTATATTATTGGCCAAATTATGGAGAAAATTCACCTTATTAAAATGTATGGATTTAGCAAAGTCTTGGAATCCCCTACATATTTTGAACAAAATTAACAGAATGTTCTTCAGATATATATGGAAAAAACATTCTTTACAAAAAAGTCAACAGAACTTCTATATGTGGCCCATATGAAAATGCTGGCCTTTATGAGTATGGGCTGGTTCTGGACCACTTTTTGTTGGAGCCCCCTAGCCCTAAAAAAAAGGCCCCCAGCACCAATTTCTGTTGGTTTTGTTGGATACAAAACTGTTATCTGGATCACTTTTTGTATGAGTGACTAAATCACAAAAATTCTGAGGAGGTACACTGGTTTTGCACTTTTTGTTGGGGCCTCCTAGCCCCCCCAAAAAGGCCCCTAGGACCAATTTCTGTTGGTCAGAGATATACCCTCAAAATGGTTGATGTCACCAGTCAGCTGAGCCCCTGACCATGAAAGAATCCAAAGAAATTGCTGAGGTTTTGTCTTGCATCTACAAATGAGGTCCAATGAAGTGGCCCAAACTGTTTCAAATTGACCCTGAGCATGAATTTATGGACTCAGTCAATCAGTTGCTCGAAATGCATGGGGGAGACCAAGGCATTGTAGAGTGTTTTAACCAGACCCTGGAAGAGAGACTAGTCAGACACCAATATGCCCAAGAGATGTGACTCCCTCTCGGCGAACACCCTTACTTTTTTCTTAATGTTTTTACCACTCACCTCGAGGACAGAATACATTTTTGGGTGCAAGCCCAGCACACTCAGCCTTCATCTTACCCCTTTTTTGTTTGCCGTGCTGTATATTGGATGGTCTTTTGGGTAGTCAGACGTGTCGTACAGGTCTATACATTTAGCCATATATTTGTACACATCTTCTGTCTTAATTTCTAGAAGTAGGCTGTCTGTGTCAGTGTAGAAAAGTTGACAATGCTCTCCATACTGAGCCTTCATTTCATTAAAGTAAAATTTGTACAGGTTTTAGAGAGATCTAGGATACACATACGGGGCGGTTAAGAACCAAATGCCTCTTGTGGACTTGGATGGCCACAAGGTCATCATCAAAATAAATAGCTTGCATGTAAGCTGGGCTGGCCGTCAAACGTCATATCCTATCGTCCTCACTTTTTCGCATTTGTTTAGCATCAACTCACTTACGAAGGTTCCCCATTGTCTTACCAAAGACTGAATTGTCCATCAGCTTATACAAGTCTTTCTAAAAGTTGCTGATGGCTTTTGTTCGAAGTTCTATATTCATTTGTAAGTAGAGCTCCATCCATGGGCTTTGGTTGAATACCACAGCTCTTTGAATAATTTTTTGGCACGTGCCAAGAGATAGATACAGCTGTAGGTTGTCGTAGTGGAGGACATAGCATTCCTTGTTGCGGAGGTTTGGTATCAGTTTTTGAACCTCGACAATCATCCCCCCAAGCAAATTGTGTTGGTACTTTGTCATCCACTCTTTCTGGATCTTCATGCACTCTGGAGCTAGCAGATAAGCGTTGTGCTCCATATTAGCTCTTCTGGGTACTCCAGATCTGCTTCCATGATATAGCCCTCTGGACTGTCTGCTGGATGATCTGCGATGGCAAGCTCATTACAGTCTTCCACCCACTGAAAATCACCTGCTGGTAATGGCTGGCTCATGGCCCATCTATTATGATCCACACAGATAAAGTAAAAAAAAAAAAAAAAGGAAATGCTTTTAGGATATGCACTGAACATTCCTTAACATGGTAATGATTACTCATTAGGATAAAATTGGCTTGGTCATTTCAGACTGCATGGCCGCAAAACAAAAAAACGAATGCATTTTGTCCTTTGGATAGGATTGTATTATTCATGTGCAAAATTTCACACAATTCCATTCAATACTCTAAGAGCCTTAGGCTTTTGAAAAGGGCTAATTTTCAAAACACATAATCCAATATGGCAGCACTGTCATGGCAACCGGATTTAAAACAAATTTTTTTTCCACACTCTTCCTCTAATTTGGACATGTTGAGTCTGAGTTTGAAGCTTAAAAAATCCCTAGTCCAAGCATCTCAAAAATCACTTTCAGGACCGGCACCCCCCCTTAAATTTGTGTAATCAATGCCTGCACACAACTGCCCTCCTCTTCTTGTTTTCATGATTGCTACCATTGTTGTTTACAAATTACAGACCATTAATTCTCCAAGTTTGAGTGCGCTGTATGCCACAGTGAATGCAAAACTGGCTTAGTGTGCCGTCTTATTGGTGTAGTGTCTTTGTTAATATGCTTGCTTATTAAGCTTTTTTATTTCTTTCTATTAGATTTGAACAGTTTCAAAAACTTGGGAAGTGAGTTGTGGTGTGTGGCAAGATAGGACAGGTGTTATTTCACAATGGATTGTGGTAAAAGTTGAAATGCTGGTCAGTGGTGTCTTGTAGTGCAGTGTGTACACCTATGACGCTGCCTAGGCAAACATAACATTATGAGCATGAGACCACACTGACCAGATGTGTGGGCTAGGGTAAGACCGCGGCCACATTTCAGAGTCGTGTCGCATCGCGGTGTGTAGCGTCTTTAATTCACAATGAAAAAGCCTGATAACTGGCACATCAAAGCATCGTAAAGTAGCACGACGCAGCGTCCGAAGCGTCATTAATGTTTCGGGAATTATCAACGCGTGTCAACGCTTGGCTAAAAAATTAGGTCATTTTTGTTGTGTGTAGCGTGTAGTTGTGTAGTTTTGTCTAGCCAAGGATTTTCTTTGTTTCTGTTTTCGTCATGGACGCTGACCAAATCGACCAGCTGATAGTTCTTATACAAAAACAACCCGCATTATGGAAAAAAAAAAACTATGCAAACCGAGACGTACGCAACAATTTGTTGGAAGAAATTAGCAAGGACCGGTGAATTTTAACTTGTAGATCTAATAAAAAATCTTTCCCTTAGCTTGACCGGTGAATTTTAACTTGTAGATCTAATAAAAAATCTTTCCCACCAATTACCACTGCAAATTTACACTTTTTACTTAACGATAGAGATTGTAGATCTAGATCTAGATCTAAACCTAGAATTCTAGCTGAGCTGTTGGATCTAGATCTAGATCTTATCTACATAGATACAGCTCTGCTTGATGCTGATCTAGATCTAGGTCTAGATTATCATTTCGTCTATATTTAATTAAGGTCAACAGTAGGCTTATAAAATCTCAAAGCCTAGATCAAAATCTAGATATAAGAGTTTAGGTGTGT
The DNA here is from genome assembly GCA_038406235.1 of Peronia verruculata. Taxonomy (NCBI): domain Eukaryota; kingdom Metazoa; phylum Mollusca; class Gastropoda; order Systellommatophora; family Onchidiidae; genus Peronia; species Peronia verruculata. The sequence goes on along the minus strand of JBCAUA010156650.1, from coordinate 8,150 downwards.
CGTCTCTCATTGACTGGATGCACCCAGCATGATCTGCGATACCCTGATAAACCCTACATGTATACAATCGAAGAGGCAAGGCTGGTTCCAGCAGGTGAGGCCAAAGCACAAACTTTAGATCGGCCATGATTGGAAGAAGCAATAACACAATCGGCTGCGCGCTGTAAGCAGCTGCGAAACTAGCATTTTAGTATGTGGCCACAAACAACATCGACACACTAGTTTGGCAACGCCGTATGTGGCCGGACTAAGCATCAACGCGCATCAACACAACGCTATGCCACACAACACCACGCGACGAGACCCTTAAGTGTGGCCGCAGCCTGAGGAAGGGAGTGAGAAGGATGAGCCAACACTAGGCTTAGTACTGGCATCAAGAATGCAAAGTGTGAGAAATCGAGTTTCAGTTATTCATAGCACATAGCCAGCGCTTTGCATGGATGACTGACAACCTTCCCAAACGAACTGAGCGTGCTATGTGGGTTGACCACGCAAATCCGAGTGTGTTATCAAAAATAAATTACAGTGGAACTCGGATATATTACAAAATCAGATGTTGCGAAATCTCGGTTATAAAGAAAAGACTCTGTAGACTGGTTCTATTTCTTTATTCTTTCTTCTAATAAAATCTCGGACTTTGCAATATGCCTATCCTTCTGATCCGCTTATAGAGAAATAATTTTCCCTGAAAGTGATGAGTAAAACCACGTGCAGAAGATGGTCACACAAAGTACTGCATGCGTGACCACCTTTTCGTTTGCTCAACCACTCTTAACAATGGCCGCCGGCACTGATTACATACTGGTGGCTAAAGGAGAGACAACGTATGCGTGATACTTATGCAAATAGGCTAGGGCCCAGGCAAGTCAACCTGGGGTGGGGATGGTGTTTCTTTGTCCATGCAGGCGAAAGGTTTGGACAGGGTATGTCGGGTAGGAGGAGACGAAGAGTAATCATTAAGATGTTAAGGAATCTTCTGCCAAATCATAACATGCACAGACAAAGGTCTGGGAGTGACGAGTAAAACCAGGGGGCGGCATGCCAAAGATGGTCAGCTTTTTGTTTGCTAGTCCACTCCTAAAAATGCCCGCTGGCCCTGATTACACACTAACGGTTAAACGTGTGTCAACATTTGTGTGATACTTATTCATCAGGCTAAGCACAAGTAAAACAACCTGGGGAAGGGGTGGTGTTTCTTTGTCCATGAAGGTTTGGGCAGGGTATGCGGGGTGGGGGAGGTGAGGAGTAATCTTCACTGTTTTAAGGAATATTCTATGATATCTTAGGTCTAACAAACGCAGGCATTGGCCTTGGAGTGGCCATCAGTTAAACTGCGTTTATTGCTCCACACTGCAGTACATTACTCTAGCTTTTGTCGCAGGGTAAAAGTTATCATTCAGTAGCCTACCAGTTTCAATAGTACATTGTTTAAAAAAAAACAAGGCTACTCTTAAACATTTTTCTATGCAAAATGCATACACAGGCTTTGTATTCTACCATTCAGGCTCTTGCTCATTTGGGCTTTTTTATTCAGTGATAGATCATCACTTTTTCCCTGGCCAAATTTGCAGGTAGAAGACTTGATTATGATCTCCTTTACCAATATCGGGAACCCCAGTGCCAGGGGTGGACACTGACTGACCATTTGAGGCGCTGACCACACTGAATATCAAGGAAAACGTTCACCTGGGCCTCTGAAATAGACTTCCCATGGCTTAATGGGGATGAAATATGTCATGTTTTTGCTGTTTCAGAGATCAATAATGTATTATCTGTTGCAGGACAAGTTAAAGCACTCTTGGTTTTGACCAAGGAAGACATGGTGGCCATACATAGCCCTCTCTGGATGCTAAAATGACTCCATGAAGGCCCCTTTGCTTGTGGGGATATGGAAGCAAAAATGGAGGAAAAATGGGAGTAGGGGCACGGGAGAAGGCAAAAGAAGGCATAGAATTCATGGAAAGAGGTTAAGTAGGTGAAACAAGCATGTTTTGGGGTTGAAAGTCGGATCAAAAGTCCGATTGGTGGTGGTGGTGGGGGGATAAGAGGCATAATCCATTAAACACAGTTGAGTCCACTCAAATGAAATTCTGATAATCTGAATTTCTGATAATTCGAATAAAAATGAAACAATAGATTTTTTTTCCTCTTTGTGCCCATTAAATGCCTCTTACATAATTCGAAGCCATTGCCATGACTTTCATTTAAGTCGAACCAGTCAGTACCGCTAAAAAAGATAAAAATCGGCTTTTGTTCTCTTCAGGTGGTTCCCACCCGACGTGGAAAACAAAAGAGACAGCTTTATGGATGGGGCAAGAGGGATTAGGCAATTAATTTACATAAATATACTGTGAATGTGCCCCATGCAACAGTGTTAAGTGGACCCATGTGTTGGGGAGTGGGGGGCAATGTACAAGGAACAGCAATACCAAGCAATGGATCGATAATCAAGCATCCTCACAGAGCCACATAGAACAGGGTAGATACAATGAAACACGTGCATGTACAATACTATTACTATTACGATACTTCGTATGTTGATAACCCTATAAGGTGTTACACCTGTGTTACAATCACCATCTTCTTACTTCTAGCACCATGATAGTATAGCTCTAGTCGGTATTTACATCATGCTCGCCTGTAGTTGATTAGCCGTATTTTATAAACTAGGTCTATGTGATAGCTCCCTCTAATCCACTGAAGAGAAAGAAGACGGCTCTTTCCATTGAGTCAAAAATGAAAGTAGACAGAGGTGCGATGTCCAAGAACACCATAGCTGAAAAGTATAGCATTCCTGCAAATGCACTGTGGACGATACTAAAAAAAATCAGCAAGTTCGATTTAGTGGACTTGACTGTATAAAAAATAACACATCCCCCCCCCCAAAAACCTTATTATATCGGGTAATATCAACCTTGCTTAACGTCAACACTTTCTCTTGCTCCTAAGAAGGTGACTCCAAGTGGATTCCACAGAATGTAGAGCTGCATCAGAAACAGCAATGACAATACCAAAAACAGTTACATAATATTTTACCACTTTCTGATTTAAAAAGATAACTTATCTGTGTCCATAGCTACATATTTCATCCTACTGACTGACAAGGAGCACTCTTAGTTTTAAGGCCTTGACAGATTCCTTACTGCTTCCATCCTGTCGTCTGTTTGTAGCTTTTCTCTTTCCTTCCTGAGTTCAGTGAGCTGGGGGTTAAACTGCATTTACAGTCCCTTGGCAAATGTCAAGCCAGCTCCAAGGATGTCAGCATAATTCACGATCTGGTCACAAAGATGAAACAGCACAATAATTAAATAGGTGAAGTTTATTGGTATGAAAATAAAAAACACTTTGAAAGTGTTCTCTGAAGTGAATACAGCTGTGTGCAAGTTGGAAATGCGATATTTGAAACAGCGATGCATTATGTCCTGCTCAACAAAAAATGAACTTATAATCTTATTAAATATTTCTTTAAAAAATCTTTGTTTGTTTCTTTCAGTAACATCATGCTTGTTTTGGGACTGTTCATGACCTTTACTTTGATAAAACTAAATCAGGAGATTTTTATTTCTTGTTGAGTGAGTAACAAAAAAGTCATATGGAACTCAGTATCTAGGAAAATTATATATTTTTTCGCTTTGCCCCATACTGAATGAAAATCAGTCTATTAAAATACACAAATTCCTAATGCAAAGCGACCGCTGACCGTCTTAATACACAAACTACTCTGAGTGGCACACAGTTCCACACTTGGCCCTCTTCACTTGCCTCGTATCAGTGTGGATACATGAACAATTACCCGCACTCACCTCTCTTTGCTCAATTTGCTCACTCACTCACTCACTCGCTCACGCGTGCACACACACACACACATACACACACACAGACATAGTGAGAGAGAGAGAGAGAGAGAGAGAGAGAGAGAGAGAGAGAGAGAGAGAGAGAGAGAGAGAGAGAGAGAGAGAGAGAGTGCAGACAGGCCTTGTGCCAGATTTTAGTCACATGTTTAGATCACATTCATTTGTTCACTCTGTGCTCGCTATGACTAGTCAGCCTATTACTGTTACACTTATTAAATTTTTATCCTTAACTCTGTGATCAGAACATCTGAGAAAATGTATGTTCTCAATCAAATGAGATCAAAGTTGAAACTTAAAGATGCTAAGTCAAGGCAAAATAGTAGCATAGAGTTACAGGGGAAGCTCTGTTTGAGTTTTTTTTTTTTTTTGTGTAGGGTAAGGGGCATAAATCCAACCCAATAAATATACAATACACATTTTGACTGGATGTGCATTCCCCACAGTGTCACATTCTAATAGAAAAGCATGTAGCTCAGGTGAAGCTATAAACCAGCCTTCCACCAGTCTGGATAGCAGTGATCAAGCGGACCTCTTGGCTGCTAAGTACAGTTCAATATGACCTTGTTTTGGCACAGTTTTAAAGCACGGTCATAGTCTTTATGTGAGCCCTTGCAAAAACTTGATCTTCTCACTTCTCCATGCGAAATTGTGAACTTTCTACTATTATTCAGCTCTGTGGTATAAAAGTTTGAAAAGTGTCAGTAAAACTGAATATGCGAAAATGTGGTGTTGGTTTACTTTCAAGGTGAATGTCTCCAACACAGTACATAATAATCATCAGGCATTAAGTCCATAAGAACATTTATTATTTCTACAGTCACTTTGTGAAAGTTTTATGATTCGACCAACCTAACACATCTCACTATTGTAAAACGAAAACTGTTGGTTACTAGCTGACTACATTTCTGATCTTTTATTTTTGTGCTTGTTTCATTGTTGGCATTGTTGGGATCAAATTTTACTTATCAAAAATACTTTTGGTTAGAAAAATTGCTTGTGAATTTTGCTGTTGATTGAAGAATACTGACATTATAATTACAAAGGCCCAAAAACATGTAACCAGTGTTCTCAGCTAAACCATGCTCATGTAAATTGATAGCACTTTTCATCAGGAATTTTTATAGCTCATAACATTAATTTCTCTTAAAACGATTACATCCATTCCTTTATAATTACTTTCTACTATAAAAGTATCACTAGGAAAGTGGAGAGTGGGTGGATCAAACAGACTTGGTGCAGGAGTATCGATGCTGAAGTGAAGACCACCATAATGGCTGAACTGGTGACGACTACCAAGAATTGCATGCGCTGGTGGAGTATTGTCACAACCCTATGTTCCTCAAGGAATCAACAGGCATAGGAAGAAGCTAAAAGTATGTTTCGCAAATGTATAGCATACTAAAGTTTAATATTTAAAAAAGATCCGATTTAATCTGTTTTCACTCTCTTCTGAAAAAATTTACCAAAAATGTGAAACTGGTTCTTCAGCGATGATATTTTAGTGTAGTACAAAGATAGCTCCATTCTTTAGTTCACCACAAGATGAAACCAATTACTATTTCTCAAAGCACGGACAGCTAACAAACTGAACATAGTGAGAACAAAATCAAGCTCACAACCATTTGATTAGAAGGAAGTAGCCTACATAATCAGTCCATACTGTTGAAAAACTGCTGCTCAAAACAGGGCTGAGTCCATGACCAAAGATTCATGAACATTTCTCACCATATCGTTTAATGAAGGAGGCATCATCTAGCACTGCTGCAATCCACAGCTCTGGAAAATCCTCATCAGCTCCAACAAATTTGTATCTTGGAGGTGAGTGGGCCACTTTGTTCAGCTCATTTCCAGTTCTGTCTTTCTATATATCAGAGAAAAAACAGAATTATATCTCTTGACACTTACTGATTTTTTTTTTTCTTGAAATCAACAGAAAAAAAAAAAAAAAAATTACTTGAATTCTATTGTATTTTCCACTGTTATGGAACATTTTCTATTTCACTACAGGGCATCAGAATGTCATGTGACCAAGTGAAATGAGTCAGATGTCATAGGGCAGCTTAATCAAAAAAAAAAAAAAAAATAGATGTTACTGACTATGAGGTTACAGGAAATATCTCAGAATGTGAATATCTCAGTACAAAAGATTTTTAATTGAAAAATTCTTTCAACAGAGTATAACATATCCCTTTCTTGTGATGAACAAACTATGTTCTCAATGTGATAAATTTGACATTAAATTCACTTTACCTGATTGTGCAACAAATTATGTGTCTTTTATTGATTTGGAACTTTCTTTGCAAAAATGAATTGTACCCTCTTTCATAAAGCAGTAAGATGAAAAATTACCTAAGAAAAAAGAAATTTCAAAAGTTTCATCCTACAAACTGAGAAATATCTTTTGAGAAAACTGAATGTCAGTGTTCCACACCAAATACAAGTTTTAAAGAGCTACAAATGATGGCAATATTCTGGTAGTGTATTCTATTATACTAATGATTGTCTTATCATTTGTCTCAAGCCTCTGAGGTCTGACACAGCTTTTAGACTTTTTCTTATTGGTATACTGGGTTCATAAAAATCAGAAGAACTTACAGAAGTAACGATCAATCTAGTACATTCTCAATAAAGTTAATCTAATGTTCATTTTGACTCAAGTAAAATTTGAACCGTGACCAGCCAATGATTACTAGATACAGGAACTCTGCAGAAATAGTGATGGGATGTGAACAAGAAAGAAAAAAAAAGTTTTCTCCTTCCCCAAAAATTATTTCCATTAACATAACATGGGCATTACCAGCTATCAGCCATATTGGTTCTACAGTTCACCATCTATAGTCCCGGCAATGACAATTCCAGGTACAATCAATCCATAAAGGTCATCGCTCCATGTCATACTTTGGGTCTCTGTTCGTTGAGAAAAAAAAATAAAAAAATTATAGACAATATCATTCTCTAATCCATCAGTCTCCATCAACAAGACAGTTAAGAACAAATAATAAATTTTCTTACAGAGATAGCATACAGGTCCTTTCACCTAGATCTAAATCTAGATCTAGATTCACAGCTAGTCTCAGATTACCATTGCGCTAAGCAGATTCTGATAGATTTAACTGTAACTTACAGTGAAGTCTAGTTCTGGGTGTATGCTTGTGAAAAGTCATGGACATCTGGCTTAATTAACTGGTTCATGTAAATATAGATCTATTATATATAATGAATGATAATCATTTTAGACTTCAAATCCATAGAACTCTAAATCTTCCTGTCCTCACAATTGATAACCCCTGATCAGCCAGACAGGGGTGATAGTTCTCTGTTCTCTAATGGATCACTTGAATTAGTTTGTGCTTACCAAGCAGTAAAATAGTCAGTAATATTTTCCACTACTGCCATTCGTGTGTAACAGGAGATTTAATATCAGATTCTATTTTCTCAATCTATCTGCCATCTTAGCCTAAGTCTTAGTTCAGTTCCTTACAGTACTGGGCACTACCTTCTCACAGCGGTCCCGGCACAAATGGCATATATCGATACTGCAGTTATTATACTTGGTCATTTAAGGCTATTATAAAGTATTCCATATATCAAATATTTGTTACGATTATATCCCCGGATTAACAACGTAGTCCCAAATAGTATCTATTGTCTCAGCAGTATGCACGATTCGCAAGTAGTACCTGTTATCTCACAAGAAGAATCGGTTGTCTCGGCGGTATGTATTACTCGCAAGTAGTATCTGTTATCCCACAATAGTATCTGATGCCTCAGTGGTATGCACAGCCAAAGGTTCCAGCAGGTTAGGGCCAGGGGTTGTCTACTTCATTTTAATTATTAGAATGGAACAGTCCTACCACATACTAAACTAAATAACGCAACATCAGTAAGTAATTTATTAGTCATTTGAAACACTCAGCAGACAGTGCCAACACAGGCGCTTGTCAAACTGAACCAACTGGAGAAATCATGTGTTTTTCAACAGTGAATGGATTTTTTTTTCTTCACCAACCCCTTCTATACTATGTGAATCTAAAAATGCATTTCAGAGTTAAATTTACTGAAACAGATCTAGTAAAAGGCCAAAAATTGTCTTTTAGTGGCATGGCCTAACATGGATTAAGAAGGATTTACTAAAGTGATCGGCTCAATAAATTCAGCTGCAGCTACAGGTCACCTCCATCATCTTTACCTGCCAATATCTTGACTTCTACTTACGGGTGGGGGCGCGTCCTGAAATGTGGATTTTGCCCAAAAAATGCCATTTTGAGCTTTTGTTTTCTCTTAAAAGTACTGCCT